>JABXWE010021032.1:0-17016 GCA_014611495.1 Limonius californicus | reverse complement strand
ATATATATATATATATATATATATATATATATCTGAAGGACATTCAAGACGATTACGATATTACAAATATCTTGAGAATTACAAAAGGAAGTTGTTTTCAACAACGTCCTTAAGTAGTTTAAAATATATCTAGGTACAGGAAGCGACGAAAAAAATCTAACAATGTAATGTCATAATGCCATTGATATTAAAGGTGCATTTAGGGTTGAATTTGTTGACTGATGTTATTCTAGCTGTATATAAACGATAGTTATGGATAAGTCTAAGAAACGTTAGCTGACAATAATGCAGTGTTGCAGTATGTTAGATATCTCCCGAGAGAGATCGTTATGATGTTGAGTAGTGAGTTAAATGAAATAGTAGAGTCCACCATAAATAATGTAACTGAGACAATAATCGTATAATGTATAATTGTATACAGATGATAATAATAATAATAATATAGCGGGTAATGGTATATATAGTTTTTAATATTCAGATAATAAATTTCTCGAACTAGACAGGGAAAGTGAATAAAAAATTAATAAAATTATGTCTTCTTAAATAGGTATGTACACTATCTGTGGACAAGTACACACCAATAGTACTATCATTAACTATGTTTGGACTTATAACTTCTACAAATGTATACTCTGAATGTCTCATAACTTATTTTTCCATATGGTTCTGTACAGTCACAATTTAGAATCCTGTATTTTTAATACGTGGCGGTTTGTAGGCTACATAGCTGACACATTCCTATAATGGCCGATTCAATAGTCCCCTGATTGCCCGTTGGGTAAAGATCCTTAAATGTATTCAAAACTATATTATCTTAAATATTTTTGAAGTAATATATTTACAAGAGACTTCCTTTGGTGATCCACACGATGCGGCGTGCCGGTTCCATTAGTTTCTCATATTTGACAACATTCTTGGCAGTGTTTTATTTTTTTCGGATGTCTACCGTCTAGTAAAGCTAATCTTAGATTTTGGGAAAGTTAAAGAATTCTGGTCTGGAGTCTCCTTCTCCGCCAAAATATGTTTAAACAAATAGTGCTGTGGAAGTAGATGTTCTTCTTATGCAAAATTCAAATGGCGGCAGTGTCAAGTGTGAAAGGTACATTTTTCCTTGGGCCGATTAGATACTTTCTGATAAAAACCTTTATTATGTGTATCATCCACAGATATGACGGTGAAAAATTTGATAATCACCAAATTCGACAATAATCATCTGGATAATTGATTTGCTCGTGCAATATTTATTGCAGTCTTGAATTGAGAAAACAAAATCAATGATACAAATATATTATGCGTGGCTATTAGGTGAATTTAAAATTGTGAATCCTAATATACCTTCCAGGCCAAACTCCTTCATGGGGTGTCATTATTATTATAATATGCTTTTTGCCGTTCCTTTCTCCTCTATGGGATAGAGGTATGGACAGGGACAACGGCAAAAGAATTGAAATATGGGTATGTAGAAGTATGTGTATGTTAATATATATATATATAATACAGTACATAGGGTATATAGAAGTATAGAGAATAATAAGATGGTTCGGATTGGCTCTAAACTGAGGAGGTACTCCTCAAAAGAAATAAGGAATAAGGAATTACCAGAAGACTAACACATTTTAGATACAATGGCCCATATTTTGTAATTGAATCGAATTCTGATCGACACTAAAAGAAGTTGTGGTAGAAGAAAGTTAATGAAGTTGTAACAGTCAACACAACTGCCGATGTTTGATTAGCGGATATGTGTACCAAGGCAAGAAGAAGAGATTTCTCCGGTCAGAGGTTTATATGGTAGCGAGCTTACCACTCCGTTGGTTTGTTGCTCTATTGGTCTTCAGATCGTCCCTTGTTACTACTCTGTTCCCGAACTTTAGTCCGATTTTCAACTTATTCAGCATTATTTTGGGCAATGAACAGACAATTCTTCCTTTCGATCATCGCACTGTTTGGAACACCTCAGTGAAAACATATCCTTACCTATGCTTTCAATACTCTTTGTCATCAACCATCTATTCCATGGCAACACAGAACAAATTGTTGTTACAATTTCATGGATTTGTAATAGGTATGGCCAACTTTCTTGAGCAATGGTCAATGTATTCTCTTTCACGTTTGCAGTCATGCTAACCGTCAACAGAGAAGCTGTGTCACCACAGAACAAACATTTTATTATAATCGTGCAAGTTTTTAATGTAGACGATTGTTGCAACGCTCCTTTTTATCAATATTTCCTTTTCCCTTAAAAAGGTTGTGCCTTAATATATCGATCATTTCTGAAGGAACTTTGTTTAACGTAAAACTGGTTACAAATTCTTGCTCAATATTTCTTTCCATATCTTAACGGAGGAAATGTTTAAACAGCAGCGATAACAAAAAGACTAAAACTTTCATTATTAGTGACTTTTTTTACCATAAAGGTTAAGTGTTGCCACCATGAACACAGGAGTTTGACTCATTACTTTTGAGACATTCTGATATGTATAAGTACCTAATTATATTTTGATTTTGTACGCTAGCTCATTAAATTGGTCTGTAATTCATGAACATTTATATTTATTATTTATATGATGATGATGATGATGATAGCTAATGAAATAATCCATTTTTTTCATATGTGTATTATCTATAGATCCTTTTATTGACAGTTCTTGTTTAATTTGAATGGCTGCTACAAAGAACTATTTCAGATATTCTCATAATAATTCAGCTCACCTATAGAATGGCACGTTATTGGTATTATGGACATGTCCTCTAAGCGTAGTGTAATTTTGTGCCCCATACGTCACTCATAACCTAATCATCTCCCAGTGCGGAAAAAATCCCGGAAATTACCGTAGTTAGCGAGATATTTTTAGGTGGGTACTCTGTCTTAAATCGCTGAAATATGTAACTTTTGCAATAGCATGCCCGCAATATTGATTTTATAAAAACTATTTCCAGAATTGCTCGTTGCAACTTAAATACCTACCTGAAGAATATTACTCTGTCGGTGGACTGTATGCATGCGTTTCTTCTCGAATTTTAAACAACTTCGATTTTGATAGCGTTTGAAATGTGAAATTGCAGGAAAATCGGTGTAAAACTTAGCAAAAAAATATTTACGTAAATTGAATGCTTGAATGCGTTTTTAGTTTCAAATTAGTAGACGCTGGATATATTTAATATAGTATTATTATTATTATTAAATAAACAGCCTTTCTAAAGTACAAAAGTGCTCAATCCGAAGAAAAATACAGAATTTATTCTGTTCCTTGTTTTACAAACAAACAAAGAACAGAATAAATCAAGAAATACGAAAATCGGAAGAAAATTGCTGACAACGTTACACAACAGATATGGAATTCGACTTATATGGTACCCAAAAGAGAATATGGAGGATGTTGCAAGAACAAAAGAAAACCGTAAACGGTATATTAAAATTAACCACATCAGCAAAGAAGATTGGACAAGAATCAATTCGGTCAAACCCAGACATCGAACCCAACAACAAACTCAACCAGCACTCCAAACAACAACGTCAAAATGCCGCTAGAAAAATAAAAGATAATATACGCAAACTCAAAAACCGGAAAAGTTTAGGACCCGACTCCATCACAAACGAAATGATAAAACACGGCGGACACAATCTCTCTGAACAGCTACAAAAACTCTTTAATAAAATAATAGAAGACGCGAAAGTGCCTTGACAATGGAAAAGTAGCATTACAGTATCGATACATAAAAAAGAAAAATACTAGAGAACTATAGAGGAATCACACTAATCAACACAAAGGCGAAATTATACACATCGGTAATCAGAGACTGGTTGCAAGAAGATGTAGAAGTAACAAAAGAACAACAGGGTTTCCGAACAATCAGAGGCATAACGGACCCAATCTTTATAATAAGACAGATTATAGAAAAATCAATAGAATATAACCAACCTGCTTTCCTCTGCTACGTCGACCTGCAAAAGCGTTCGACGTATCAAGAAAAAACATATACTTAAAATATTCGCAGACAGAAATATACCAGCACAAAATATAAACGTAATAGTTAATATATACACATATTCCAATACCAGAATAAAAACTCACGAAGGCATGAGAGAAGATCTATTTATTAGCGAAGGAATAAGACAGGGGGACTCACTTAGCCCCTTTGTATTTAACTAGGGAATGGATCGTATAATAGAAGCTATTAAACCCAGAAAATGCTATCAAATTGGCACCCATAACATCAACATAGTATGATATGCAGACGACGCTGTACTGGTCGCCAACAATGAGGATGACCTACAGAGACACCAATTCAACATAACAGCTAAACAGCACACAGAAGACGAAGTGTATGGTCATATCCAAAGAGCCAAGAAGATGTAAACTGTAAATAGGAAACTCCATAATAGAGCAAATAATGCGCTTTAGATATCTAGGAACTGCAATTACAACCCATCGAGACATTGTCAGAGAAACTTAGAACCAAAATGTAAAAGCATTATAACTAGCAGGCTGTCTGAGGGACACTCTATGGTGGAAGAAATATATGGGGACGGAAGGGAAAGTGAAGATCTACAAAGCAATGATACGTCCAATACTAACATATGCCACCGACACCAGGGTAGAAAAAAAAACTAAGCAAAAAATGACAATAACCGAAATTTAGGTAATGAGATCAATATTGGATATAACCATACGAGACAGGCACACAAATGACTCCAAAGATGCAACATACACGATGTGGTCAAATGGATGAAAAGAAGAAAAAAAATGGAAAGAGCATGTGGAAAGAATGGATGAGGATAGACTGGCTCGAATTTGTATTACTGAACGACCAAGAGGGAAAAGACTTCCAGGACAATAACCCGCAAGGTGGGCCTTGCTCAAAGCTGGTTCTCCTTCTCAACAGAATGAGGCAAGACAAACAGGGAATATAGCTAACCGACAGAAGAAGAAGAAAAAGAAATATACAGGCGTAAAGGATGTCAGACTCCTCTGACACAAACAGTTTGTTCATCTTCAAAAATGTAAAATCAAAAACATAAACTGGGTATGGCACTGCAGCAAAAGTTATATTCGGTTATGTGTTTGTTCTTAAATAAGAAACTTGCTTCTTTACTATTCAAGCCTAATTTAGCTTCTTGCTCAAAAAGCTTACCCTAACGCCAAGGAGCATCTTCTCGCCCATGTGCTTCTCCTAAGTTTCCTATAATATAATTTTAAATATTTACTACAGAAATACTAGGGTAGGTTTTAGGCATTTAGATTACATGATTGCCAAAGCCAGATTGGGGACTTAAGGTAGATTACGGCACCACATTTTTATTCTGTTACATCCAAAGTGTCCAGGTTTCGAACGCTGGCCCGTTGCGAACTGCGTGCCGTATGTTGCGAAAACAGTCTAAAATATTCAAATTGTACGGCGTTTATAGTATTTAAAATATTTAAAGGTCAAAGTGAAATTTTCTTGATATTGTTGTAGGGTGTGTTTTATACCAGTACATTTTTAAGTATGTTATTTGAAAATAAAGTAGAAAAAATTAGTTGTTAAATGCTTATAGTTTATGACCTACTGGGTAAAACTAACCAAAATATTACTCAAAACTTCCTCTACAGGCAAGGTTATCTATTCACGTAACTCAACTTGATATCCCCGGAATACAATTTAATCTTTTGATAAATTAATGTCGTAATAAACTCGCAAAACTTTACAGTTCAATAAGGGAACTTCCTTGGTATTGTGTTTATTTTCTTCTCAGCATTAGTGAGACAAATTTGAACATTTGTAATAAATTGATCGAATAAGTGATACCGCCGTGGTTATAAACTTTCTTTCAAACTTGCCAAAGAATTTCATTAAAGGCGAAGGAAACGTGATACATAAATTCTACGTTAACGGTAAAGTTATTTAATTGATTCGAAGTCGCAATTTGTTATCCGAATGCTTCAAAGTCAAGGTCCCAAATTAAAAAACATTCAAGGGCACAAAAAGTTGTTATCGAAACCAAAACATTTGGTTTCTGGGGCGTTAGGTGCGTCTATTATCAGTCCGTATATGACACTTAAATTAAGTCTGACACAAATGCATATAAATATGTTAGGAATCGAACCTTTGACCTTTGTCATCATAGCAGCTAGTGCTTTAATACAAAGATCACCGTTCTATCTATTCAGTTAAAGTTTCATATGAAACAGTCGATGATCAAGTCAATATATAGGGTATCCTATGACGTGAGGCCACTAATTCACCTACGTGTAGGAGAGGTAAAAAGAAGGTGAAACTAAACAGTGGTCATTTTCTCTATATTGACTATTAAAGAAGTTACGGCCTGTTTTAGTTAAATACTGAAGCAGACGAAGCAATAAATGATATTGAGTGCTATTTGATACAAACTGTCTACGTTACTATGGAAATGGTATTATTTACTTGTAATGCAAACAGTAAAGCACTTTAAAGTTGATTAATCTGCTTGCGTTTATTAACAGTGTTGGTAATGTTTTCTTTTACAACGCGAGAGTAAGCTGATATCCATTACATGTACGATTTTTGTGATGGAAACTCAATAGCAGCTGCTCGAGAATATGGGTTGAGATTTCCAAATCGACGACTACTAGACCGCCGACTGAGCGCCCAATACAGCAGGTACTAGACAATGAGGACAACATACTGCGAGATAGTGATAATCCCAGCACCTGTGTTCGTCGTGTATCTGCACAAATTAATGTACCATGAATGCGAGTTTAGAGAACATTAAAACGTCATGGTTTATATCCATTTCATATCCAGCCTGTTCAAGCCCTCTTACCTACAGATTTCGCTAGTCGTATCGAATTTTGACGCTGGATCCTTCAAAATCGAAACCTAGGTAATAGAATTTTATTCAGGGAACTTTTACAAGGAACGGATTTATGAACAGAAAGAACAGCCACTCTTGGCATTTGAAGAATCCACGCGAAATCACAGTGGCAAATTGTCAACATAGGTTTTCAGTGAATATCTGATGTGGAATTATTAATAACATGCTCATTGGTTCATTCGTCTTTGAGAACCATTTAACCGCCGACAGATATTAAAATGTTCTAGAACATCATTTGGGAGGATTGTTACATGATGTTCCTCTAGAGATTAGAGATGGTATGTGGTACCAGCACGATGGTGCCCCTTCACACTTTGTGTTACGTGTAAGACAATTTTTGAAGGACGTGTAATTGGTAGAGAAAAACAGCACTCCTGTCCCATAAGATCTCCAGACTTAACTTGTTTAGATTATAACTTGTGGGGCCGAATGAAAGATATGGTATACCAAACACCATCCGAGACTGTTGAAGATCTGAGGAGACGAATTTTTGAGATAGCAGAACTAATTCGGAGTAACAATGATACGTTACGTAGGGCAACCAGATCTTTCTTTAAAAGATCTAGAATACGTCTCGAGAGCAACGGTGGCCATTTTGAACAATCTTCATAGTGAATTTAAACTAAAATAAAAATTAATATTGGCTTTCCTAAAATTGTAATAATTTAATAAATAATAATTTAAAATCCTATATTTTGAAAACGGTATACTTTAGGGCATAACTTTATTAGAATTTGTAACTATATTTGGTCTAAAGATTACGCACACGATGAAGTGACCTCACGTCGTGGGATATCCTGTATTTGCACTCTGGTCCAGTGGAAAACAATTTCCTGGCAGAAATACAGAATTTCGATATAATTGAACCAAAAACACGGGAAATGGCATGACGAGAGAATGTTTTCCAATGGATAAATTTCAATTTAATGTTTGGTGAAATACAGAAATGAAACCAGTATACATTACATTGTTAAGAATGTAGTGGTATCATTGAAATAAATTAGCAACGACTTCCCTAGCAAACCTGTTATACAGGGTTTGTCCGGAAAGTAATGTCAGTGAGTCGATGAAAAAAACATTATTGATCAGATCGGTACAACACATTAAAAGCTTTCAAAATAGGCTCCTCCTGCGTCGATACATCGCTTTCAGCGAGATTTCCAGGCATCGAAAGCGTCACGGTAGGCCTCCGGAATGTACTTCAGAGCCTTGGTGCAAGCATCTTTGACTTTGTCAACTGTCCATTAATAATGTTCTTTCATGGGAGTTTTCAAGCGCGGAAACAAAAAGAAGTCTAGGGGAGCTACGTCAGGACTGTACGGCGAATGGGGAACTGTTGACACCTTTGAATCGGTCAGGAAGCGGGTCACGAGGAAGGCGGTGTGGGCTGGCGCGCTTGTATGGTGAATCGTCCGCGATGTCGGCCGAACGCGATGAACCCTTCGTTTAAGTCTCTTGAGCACTTCCACGTAGAATTTGGCGTTGACGGTTGTACCATGTGGTACAAACTCATGATGGACAAGCCCCCTGATGTCAAAGAACACAATGAGCATGATCTTGCCCTTTGAATTGCTCATTCTGGCCTTCTTCGGGCGAGGTGACGCCGAGGTGTGCCACTCGGCACTTTGCCTTTTGGTTTCGTGGTCGTATTCAAACACCCAAGACTCGTCACCCATGATGACATTGTCTAAAAAGTAGGGGTCGCTTTCACAAAAGTCCCAGAGTACGTGGCACTTTTCAACTCGGCGCGATTTTTGGTCATCCGTTGACACTTTGGATACTAACTTCGCGCACACTTTTCGCATGTGTAAATTGTTTGTCACAATCTCGTGGACGGTTTTTTTTGGAATGTTTAATGACTGTGCCACTAAGCGAATACTTAAAGGACGATCTGAGTTCAAAAGTTCTCTCACATGCGTCACATTTTCGTCGGTGGTGGTCGTTGATGGCCGTCCAGCGCGGGCTTCATTGCTGACCGCTTCACGGCCTTCTAAAAAGGCCTTGTACCACCAGTAGACTTGACGTTCCGACAAACAATCATCACCAAAGGCCGTCTTTATCATAGGAAAAGTTTCCACTGCGGACTTGCCAAGTTTCACACAAAACTTGATGGCAGTCCGTTGTTCCAACGAGCGCTGCATTGCGGTTTGCACGGGAGACGAAAACGAGTTACGCGGAAAAGCTTTTTCTTACTCTCCGGATGGTCGTAGACAACTGAGCGACCGCATGTTCGTAAGCTGACTTTCTCCTCCACCGATCCCAACCGCTGCGACGTATAGTCACTTTATAATAAAATCATCATTCGTTTTCGGACAAACCCTGTATTATGCGCTTTAAAATTCAGCCTTAAACACTAGTATTTTTGGCAATTGTCTGTGTGCTTATAAATAGGAATAGGACGGCGGTAATACATTTTTGTCAGTGTTATTGAATAAAAGTTGTATTAACAATGTAAAAAAAATTTGAATATTTACACTACAGAAATTCTTTTTTCTCAACAATCTTAAACATTTGATCAAATGAAAATCTATGAAATTGTAATAATAAAACTGCAGCATTTAAATTATGACAGTAGACGTAATTATGAGTTAATCTTTGAAATATTAGTCAACGTGGCAGTAAATCGATTCCAAATAAATAATTCACGCCCTTAATTTAAATTTATTGGAAAGGGTAAGGAAAAGTCTTAAAATATTTACAAATGCGTCTGCAAGCATTTCTTTTAGGCATTCCTGACAGAAATTATTAAATTTCAACCGGGATAGGTAAAACTAGGACAGTCAACTTATCTTCTACTCTAAAATGGTTGTATAAACCCTTATCATATACGGGAAAAACCCTGTCGTGTTTGCCTCTTATGGCGAAAAGTTTTCCTAAACCTCCCTTGAGTAGGCTGAAAATTCTCACACAACACTACCGTTGCCTACATTTCCTTTTAATATGAAAATGATTCATTATTAAGCAACCTGTCACTGTATATATACAGGATGGGCTATGAACATTCTCTATTTTATTTTAAAATACTACAAATAGAGCTAGAAGAAACATATCTGAGTATTTTTTACTAATGATCATATAAAAGAAAGCAAAATTACTTACTGTTTAAACTTAGTATACATAAATTTTTTTTAGCGTATGTATACAAGATGAGTATGTAGGAAAGTACCGGCTCCGGAAACTTATTCTACACATTAGTATATGACTAAAAATACAAATGTTTGAATACGATTTTTATTTGTTTTCGAGTTACAGCTTCTTAAAGATTTGAGTTTAAGTGAGTAGGTTGGCACATTTTAATTGTCAAACAAGAACTTCTTAACTACTATTGAGCTATTAACCGCTTTCTAATTTTACTCGCATCTGGAATATACAAATATGGTGTTTGTTTATGATTTCTGCAACGGAAATGTCAAGCTGCGGTTAAAGAACAGCGTCAACGGTTTCCTTATAATAGAAGGAGCCTTCAACATATTATGTGACAGTGCTACAATTCCTTGTGCGCACGTAACATCTGAACGTGTTCGTGGACAAGCTGTAGATGAAGTTGAAAACATGACTAGCTCACGAAGAATTGCCGCTCAACTTGAAATTCCTTAGAGAAGGGTAATGCGCACACTTCATGAACAAATTTTATGTTCATACCACACACAGCGTGTCCAGAACCTATAACCTGGACAGCATGCCAGATGTATGCAATTTTGTCGGTAGAATGCTAATCGCAACTTGGTTTCACGTATACTTTTTACAAATAGAGCTACATTTACTCACGATAACGTCATCTATATACGTAACTCTCACCATTGGTCTGATCAACATCCCCATGAAATAGTTCATCATCGTGTTTCACGCGTGGTATGGTACTGTCGGTAATCATTTTATTGGCCTTTCAATTATTGATAATCGCCTGACCAGCGAACAGCACTTTTGTGAAATGATTCATAACGACTATTAGAAAATGTTCGTTTAAACATAAGAAATTCTATGTGCTATTAGCAAGATGAAACTCTTTCACATTTTTCCGTCAGGTCAGTGAGGTGTACAAATCGAAAGTGGACAATCGAGATGCACTAAGTCATCTTATTGTAAATGCTGCTGCTTGCGTAAATGAACATCAAGATGAACTCGGGAGAGCAAAAAGCCAGAAAATGTCTGGAGGTCCACGGGGATATCTTTCAAAATTGATTTCAGTTTAAAATTCTAGGTCGCTGTAATTCAGAAGCAAATAAAATTCGTATGACAGCTTTTTTGTTTTTTAGTCATATATTAATGTGTAGAATACACTCCAGCTGTTTGGCACTTTCCTCCCTACTCACCCTGTATATATATTTATGTATTAGTACATATATTACAAATGCTTAAAGAAGATTATTTTTGCATTCAGCAAAACATAATATATGAACAAGTGTGACATTTCTTTCAACGAATTTGTTTTAAATTCAAACTATACATGTTGTTTTTGAGTTCGGGGCTATTTGATTTACTTAGGTAATATATAAAAAATATGTTATAAAGAAATAAGGAAAAGTGATATAGTTCAGACGGCCAGTAGTTTGGGTATACAAAACACGATGACAGACTTCTGTTGCTTTAAGCAGAGTAGAAATGTAAATGTTTTATACGTAATACCCTGTATTTTTATGTCTCCTTAAAACCGTGGACCTATAAATAATAACTAGCAAGATATTTGAATTTGAGAATAATGAACTTAACAGCAGAAATAGTTCTCTTAAGTGCAATGTATATTAAATCAATCAATGGTTAGACAGGTTATTTCAAATATAAATATCTCGCTTTTTATACAGAAAATGACATACAATTGTACTGATTGTACCATTGGAAAGAATTAGAACAGTGGCTCATCTGCTTAAACTGCGTCAACAAGTTAGCCATTTTGCTTTGTTTACTCTTAAATTCCTTGCCTAAGCTTTTACTAAAATCTGTTTCTCCTATAGCGAATAATAGTTGAGCAAATCAACTCGCACTGAATTTATAAACAACCTATATAGCCATTGTTATTATATGTCTTGTTCCTGTTTATTACCCATACAACTTAAAGACCAAAGATATTTTTCATCAATATAGTTGGTAATATTAAAGTTAAATGAAAGTGTATATTCACAATTTTTTCATGATAAAGGGTTGGATAAAGTAAAGTTTAAATATACAGAGTGTTTGGTTTGGGCTGGACAGGCTGTTAGGTTTGTATTATAAATCTAACACCCTGTATATTTTTACATTTTCTAATTAATAATGTAGGTTATGTGGGCCTAAACCCAAAGATGCCTTATTTAATTGTTGCGAGGAATATTTAGAATCGTATTACTCTGTAACCTGAAAAGTAAATGACCAATTCGATCTCCACATTTGCATAAACTAATAAAATACCGTGTGTGTTATTTTCTACAAATAAAAAAGCTTTCATCGATTTTTTACATAATTTGAAATGCAGATTTATTTCTTGATATTGCATATACGAGGCAAACAGAAAAGCAAAGTTGATAAAAATGTTGTTTGTTTAACTCTTAGATACACTCCTAAAATATTTCTCTACATAGTTATCTTTCGAATTTCAATACTTATCATATCGTGATACAAATTTTTACACCCTTGTCGTAGAAGTCGGCTATCTGTGACAAAAACCAATTCGTTTTAAGGTCGTTGCCGTAGAGAAAACGGTCGTAGATTCTTAGAAAGTGGTTGAGATGAACCTAGAGGTGATGGCCACTCGGCGCTGAGTCGGGACTGTATGGGGGATGGCTTAAAATTGTCAAATGATTTGCACAGGGCGAGACGTCGCGTGCGATCGGGCGTTATTGTGCGAAAGGACGATTCCATAGGTCAGCAATCTTCGACTTGTGTTTTGAATTGCCCTTCTCAAATGTTTTAAGGTTTTACACTACACGTCGGAATTAATTGTCGTACCACGTCTCAGTACGTCAACCAACAATACGCAATTCCTTGTCCAGAAAATGGAAGCCATGAACTTTTAGTTTTCGAACGTTTGCTTGAAATTTTTGGCTTCGGGGGAACTCACATGTTTCCACTTCATTGATTGTTGTTTGGTTTCAACATTTGTGTATGAAGTCTAAATCCAGTCACAATGTGATTCAGGTACTCATCAGGACGGGCAGTGCAGATACCCTTCGTTGGTTTTTGTGAACATGCCCCAACGTCTTTGGAACTCACCTCGCACAAAGTTCGCCATAAACAGGCTACAGTAGCCTGTTCATGGTAATTTCGTACAGAACAATATGTGGTATTTGAGGAAAATTTGCGGTTATTTCCGAATTCGTGAAACGCCGTACTTCACAAATTTTCTTGTTCACTTTTTCCACAAGATCGTCGTTGACAACAGGTCTCACTTCGTTCCCGATCATGTACGTTTGTTCAGCTTTCTGTGAAATTACTACATCAATGTCTGACGTTTCCTTCACTCATAACCATAAACGTCGCATATTGACGGTAACTTTTGCCAGTGTTTTCGTTTTTTGTACAGACAAAACGAAATGCAGAGCGCACTTCACACTTGGCGGGCTTTTCACTAAAGCATCCTTACATTGCAATTCAATTTCAAAATACTTACACGGCCCTTAGTTTCCGAATGAGCCTCGTATTACTACATGTATTTGTAGGTTACTGTGTATTTAGTTCATATACAGAAGATTTTTTGCGGCATATGTGTACTATTTTATAGCAGATTTCCATAAATACATTCATAATTTCAAAGAAATCTTTAATACCTTTATAAAAAGGAATAAAACCAAATATCGGAAATACTTAGATGGAAAATAATTGATTGGCTAATATTGATTATTTTGTATTACTTCGCTTACAGTTATTATTTTTAGATATAGAACAGCAAATTTTGAAATGCAATTAGTTACAGTTCGTGGATTTTTATTACCTGTAATAACAGAAGCATTGTACTCGAGATCGCAATGTTATCGGTAATAATAACAAATAATACAATACCAATTTCTTGTTGAATGTAGTATTTCGGTTTATACATTATATAAAACCTTCAACATGGTTTTCATTTACCAACAGTTACATAAAATTACATTCAGTTATGAACAGAATTCAGTTATTTCATAAATGTGGTATCGTGCTGCCATAAATAGAAATAGAAATAGAAATCCGATTTTTCTAATTTTTAAACAGTTGCTACAGTGGAAATCCCTTGAATTTTTGTTTTCATTAATCTTGTAAAGTTCTCCTGACCAGAACGAAGCAGAGCATCGAAAATGGAGGAAAAGCTGGCGGAATAAGTCCATTATGTTTAGTGAAATTAAATCCTCGTTATTTAATTTTGCTGATTGTGGGAGACGTATGTAAAACAGAATCCGAATACGAAACATGAAACATGAAACGCAAGTTTAATGCAAAACTACCCCAAATACAAATAGATCATTATAACTAACTTACAAACAACGTCCGGCAACGTTCTAGTGGATTCGTAATTATGTGTATATAGGTTATATCAACAATGCACGTGTTAAATAAACAAATTAGTAGTGAGAATGTACCTCTGTGTAAGCCATAAACTTGCTTCGTTAGATAAGTACACCATGAAAAAAGCCTCGTAACGTTTATGGTACACCGAACGCCTTGAATACACCCAACGCTCCGATTATTCATTAGTAATAGTATTTCTACTAGTACTAGTAGGAGGAAATACTACTAGAATTTAAATTGATTACATTTGTAGGAAGTGAAATGTACATGCATACTCTAGTTTCATTAAAAAGAATCGTTTTATTTAAACTAGCATCGAAAGCGAATTCGAACCCACCATTACAGATATATAAAAAAACATTAATCCCTTCTGTAGAATTCACTAGGTGCTGCAGTAATTGCAATTTTGATATGACATTGCATAGGGTGAGAAATACAATCAATCAATTTAATGAATAATTGTATTCATTGAAACCCAATCCTTCCATAACAGTTGTATAAAAAGCATCAATTCGTATATTCTAGGTATTGCAGTTGATTGCAATTTTAAGCTCACATACGTAGTTCTGAAATGCAGACAGTAAATTTAATGAATAGTTGTATTGATTGTAAACATAAACCTACCATTACAGTTGTATGAAAACCATGAATCCCTTTCGTATAAGTTACTAAGTTTTGCAGTTGGTTGCAATTTTGAGATAACATTGTGCACTGACTCAGAAATACAGATAATAAATCGAATGAACAGCTGTGATCACTATAAATTTTAACTTACCATTACAGTTCTATGAAAAGCATGAATCCCTTTCGTGTAAGTTACCAAGTGTTGCAGTTGGCTGCAATTTTGAGATAGCATTGTGCAGTGTGACTCGGAAATACAGACAATAAATCGAATAAATAGGTGTAATCATTGCAAACTTTAACCTACCATTACTCTAGTATGAAAAGTATCAATCCCTTTCGTATAAGTTACGAAATGTTGCAGCTGGCTGCAATTTTGAGATCCCATTGTGCGCTGTGACTTGGAAATACAGACAATAAATCGAATAAATAGGTGTAATCACTAAAACTTTAACGTACCATTACGGTTGTATAAAAGTATCAATTCCTTTCGTATAAGTTACCAAGTGTTGCAGTTGGTTGCAATTTTGAGATCGCATTGTGTGCTGTGACTTGGAAATATAGACAATAAATCGAATAAATAGGTGTAATTACTCTAGACTTTAACGTACCATTACGGTCGTATAAAAATATCAATTCCTTTCGTATAAGTTACCAAGTGTTGCAGTTGGCTGCAATTTTGAGATTGCATTGTGCAGTGTGACTCGGAAACACAGAAAATAAATCGAATAAATAGGTGTAATCATTGCAAACTTTAACCTACCATTACACTAGTATAAAAAGTATCAATCCCTTTCGTATAAGTTACGAAATGTTGCAGCTGGCTGCAATTTTGAGATCCCATTGTGCGCTGTGACTTGGAAATACAGACAATAAATCGAATAAATAGGTGTAATCACTAAAACTTTAACGTACCATTACGGTTGTATAAAAGTATCAATTCCTTTCGTATAAGTTACCAAGTGTTGCAGTTGGTTGCAATTTTGAGATCGCATTGTGTGCTGTGACTTGGAAATATAGACAATAAATCGAATAAATAGGTGTAATTACTGTAGACTTTAACGTACCATTACGGTCGTATAAAAATATCAATTCCTTTCGTATAAGTTACCAAGTGTTGCAGTTGGCTGCAATTTTGAGATTGCATTGTGCAGTGTGACTCGGAAACACAGAAAATAAATCGAATAAATAGGTGTAATCATTGCAAACTTTAACCTACCATTACACTAGTATAAAAAGTATCAATCCCTTTCGTATAAGTTACGAAATGTTGCAGTTGGCTGCAATTTGGGATGCCATTGTGCGCTGTGACTTGAAAATACAGAGAATAAATCGAATAAATAGGTGTAATTACTGTAAACTTTAACGTACCATTACGGTTGCATAAAAGTATCAACTCCTTTCGTACAAGTTACCAAGTGTTGTAGTTGGTTGCAATTTTAAGATCGCATTGTGTGCTGTGACTTGGAAATACAGACAATAAATCGAATAAATAGGTGTAATTACTGTAAACTTTAACGTACCATTTTACCTTTCGTATAAGTTACCAAGTGTTGCAGTTGGCTGTAATTTTGAGATCGCATTGTGCGCTGTGACTTGGGAATACAGACAATAAATCGAATTAATAGGGGTATTCACCATAAACTTCAACCTACCATTACAGTCGTATAAAAGTATCAATTCCTTTCGTATAAGTTACCAAGTGTTGCAGTTGGTTGCAATTTTGAGATCGCGCTGTGCGCTGTGACTCGGAAATACAGAAAATAAATCGAATGAATAGCTGTAATCACTGTATACTTTTACCAACCATTACAGTTCTGTGAAAAGCATCGATCCCTTTCGCGTACGTTACTAAGTGTTGTATTTGGTTGCAATTTTTAGAACGCATTGTAGAGGGTGACTTGAAAATACAAACAATAAAATGAATGCATTATAATTGTAATAATTGTAAACTTAAATCTTTCAATACAGTTGTACGAAAAACCCCAATCTTTTTCGTAGTTTACTAAGTTTTGGAGTCGAGTGTAGTTTTGACATCAGATTATACAGAGTGGCCCATAAATACAGACAATAAATTTAATAAATATTTGTATTATATATGAACT
>JABXWE010021030.1:0-15059 GCA_014611495.1 Limonius californicus | reverse complement strand
CCCCCAAGACTATTTAAGTTTTCATTCATCCCTTTTTTTGTCCTTGTTCATAATTTTGTAACGAATTAGCACGGTTTAAATGACATTTATAGCCTTTGTAGTGGTTAATCTTGCCATAATTTAGTGGAATATAATATCCCCCCCCCCCCAAGATGTTAATTTAAAATGTTATGCTATGTTTAGCATAATTTTGTAAAATTACAAATTTTACATTTTTGCTATTTAAATGGACTTTGTAAAGTTTAGCAATAGGAATTTTGCCTCAATTACGAGAATGGGGGTATCCCTCCTACCCATTGCAACCTGCTAATGGCGTAGAAATTGGGATTATCACTCATCGACTGTTTTATTTAAACGGGATTCATAATCTAAACAATGGTCATGATTTCGAAGCCCCCCCTCGGCCCACACTATTTGGGTGCGGTATTTAAACTTTATAAAGGTTGAAATATTGATTAAAAATTTAATCAATATTGTTAGTACTAATTAATATTCATGGATATAGTAGTACTGAAGATGGGCAAGTGTCGATCGAAATATGAGAAACAAAAATCTCAAATCGAAACCGTGATCTCTTTAATTTAATTCAAACTTTCTGAAATGGCGTGTTTAATTCGCTCTGCTTTAGCAAAGCCAAGCACGGCTAGTTTTTGGTAATGCAAGCGGTCTGAAACCAGCTATGACGAGCAATTTTTTCAAACTACGATTTCTTCTACAGTCTGAGATCCTTTCATTGCGGCTTTCCAAAGCCAGAGAAATTCCAGAACAAACACAAACTCGTCCTCGCAGGCAGCGCGTTGTTTCTAACCATAAATACCTAATAAGTCCTAGATTTTCACCTGACGTGCCAGAGGCCCAAATTGAGCACCTTGAGTCCCGGCAGCTTCATGATCCGCTCCATGCCCACCGTCGTGATCTTGGTGCACCCGTACAAATCTATGCACTGCAGCCGGGTCAGGGCCTCCGCGATGTTCGTAAGCCCTTTGTCCGTCACCCTGTAACACTGTCCAATATTCAATGTCTCCAAGTCGTGCAGCGTTTTGGAAATTCTGTACAGTCCTTCGTCCGAAATTTGACACGCACTCAGAGATAACGACCTAAGATTAAACAGTCCCTGCGAGATGTGCACTAGGGCCTGGTCCCCGATCTTCTCGCAGAACGACACGTCCAGGGACGTTATCTGCGAACCGCCCTCGGCCAGATACGCCATTCCAATATCCGAAATGTTATCGCAGGATCTGAGGTTCAGCTCGCGCAAGGAATTCATCTTCGCCAAGTACTTCAGCCCGCTGTCCGTAATGCTGACGCAGAAGCTCAGGTTGATGGACTTGAGGGTGGTCAGACCGGTCGAAACGTGCTTCAGAGCCTCGTCAGAAAGCCTCTGGCAGTCTTGTAGGCCCAGGTATTCCAGCATGAGGTTACCCCCCGAAGCATCTTGGTTGTATCCGGCTATGTGCCCGATGCCCTGATCGCTCACGTGCCAGCACGAACGCAAATTCAGTCTTTTCAGCTTCTTCAAGCCCCACGCGATGAGCACCAGGCCGGTGTTCGTTACGTTGCAGCAACCCCCCAGCTCTAGAACCTCTAGGTTCCTCAAATATTGGGCAATCCTGCTTAGCGAGTTGTCAGTCACCTGCTTGCAAAGGGAAAGGTTCAGGTTGGTGAGGGATGGAGCCTCCGATATGAAGGCGTGGGAGATCCCCATGTCGGCCACGTTGTAACAACCGCTAAGGTTGAGCGATTCTAGATTTGGGATTCCTTGGATGACGTCTCTTAGCGACCGCCGGAAGGACAGCACCTGGACCTTGCGTATACCTCTTTTGACCAACGATGCGAAGAGGGAAGGGTTTGCGCGCCTCAGGTGGAGCTTCGCCTCGACCCCTCGCCAGACGGATTTATGGTAGGCCGCGTCCCTCCAGGAGTTGCAAACTTGCGCCACGCGCCCTTTGTCACGGACGTCCAAATATGAGAATATCAGGGCTAGAATTTCGGGGTAAAGGGCGGAAATGTGCGTTTGGCCAGGGTTAAAGTCCACATCTTCGTGTTGCTCGACTTCCCGCTGCAGCCGGTGGAGTTCCAAGACGGGGTTGTGCAGCTGTGGTTGGTGCAAGCGCTGGTAGGGTTGGTACCTGCAGGGGTTGTGTTGATGCTGTTGCTGCTGGTGTCGCAACAATGCCGCCGTCGAGAGAAGAGGAACGGGAAGCTCGGTGTAAAGAATCTGCGCTGGATCCTCCATCATAGTTGAAACCACTATCACACTCCTCACATTACGTACGTGTGAACGCGCCCTTAGCACAGAATCACCTCTCACCACCAACTCGTTCGAACTGGCGTGCAACAAATTCCGAGTTCAACTCGTTGCCGGAGTTCTACCTCTCTTATCGTATTGGTCGGATCGTCAGGCACGTGACTAGCAAAGCTCGTATCGATTCGGTTACTCGCGGCGGCATTTTTAAGTTTCGGAAGGCTAACTAACCCCCACTGCTTTTTAGGGGGTGGTTTTAAACTAGTGGGGATTTCTATAAAAATTTTTGATAAAAAATTGGGTTATGAAATGACTCCGCCGTTGGTCCGTGAATTCTCACGAAGTAACTAATTTTTTTGGCGAAAAGTCCTCATGCACCGATGGTTTAATTTTATTGGCGTAAGAAATTTTAGCTTCAGTTTTCGGATCGCGTTAAATACACTTATTAATTTCGACATCGAAATGCAGGTTTTCTGAAAGGTGTAGCAAGGAATGAAATTTCCTTTGGTTTTTCTTGGCCGTTCGTAAACACAGGAACTTCTAAGGTATTGTTTTTAGTTTGTTTTTCAAATATAAACTTTTCATCGAACAAATAGAACTGGTATGTTGAGATGGAAGAGATTTACGCGGTGCGGGTGGAAGCGAGACGGCACAACTCGGAACTGGACGGATACATTCGCTTGAAAATTCAAGCTGATGGATCTAAAGGTAGGACTTTCTGTATCCAAGCTGAGCTGGTTTTTGTAAAACTGCAGACTGGGATTGCTTTTTGAAAATGGTAACGCATTCTTGCTTAGTAAAACACTTGTAGTAACAATATGAGATGCTGATTAAGTAATCATTAAAAAAACTAACTACCTATATCATACACATATTGTATTTTTAAAGACTTTAACGTGATCTTTAAAAAGATGAGAACATGCCGAAACGTATAAAATAATGACAATACGTATTCTATAAACAAACCCTTTGCGAAAGTTGAACTTAGTATGAATAAGTTATTTAATAATTATTGTTTATTATAGTTGCTTGGAACGAGTTTAGGGTAACGTGTTAATTACGCCCGGTGGCTTCGAATCCTGCTATGAAAGGTGGGATATAAAAATTAAATAGCATAAGTATAGTATGTTCATGCTAATGTTACTGTAAATATATTTGTGATTGATTTTGAGTTAAGTATTATTTTATACATTCCTTATATTAAACAAAATCGTGGAAATTTATTTTACATTTGGCAAATTATGAAATCTCTGCTTGAAGAGCAAGATTTCAATTGTGTGATTTTTATAGATGATTTAAAAATTAAATAACCGGACAATAAGTGAATGGCAAGTATAAATAACTAGTATAACATGTCCCCTCCTGAGTTGACCCCTTGATTATGCTCATTTATTTTAACTAAATCCTGTATTTCAAATATACATTTAAAATTAAATCTTGGAGACTTAATGACCTTATATTTTAATATATGGCGGTTTCTAATTTTTATTAGAAATTATTCTCTTAGTACCAGATCGAAACATTAACAGAGCAGTTATAATTGTACATTTTAAGACATAAAAATAATGTGCTCTTAGATACTTCAATATCTAACGCGAGAAGAATGTTTAAATCAATTTGGCGTACGCCACTGTTTAGGGGCACCATTTGAACACAACATTCATTATTTTGTTGTTTAATTGTAAACATATTTTCGGTTGTTCTTGTAAAACTTACTTGCTAAAATGCATTTTTAATGATGAGCGGGATAACGCAGGGGGGGGGGTATAAATTTGTATAATAAGCTTGTTCTTGCCTAATTTGATGTAATTTGTTAGATTTGGTCTTATATTACACCCCAACACTTACATCTTACGTGACACTAGTGACTAAAAGATTAGAATATGCCAGACCTGATATAATATTTAAACAACTCATGGTTCTTCGTTTTGAATTTTTTAATTAAACAAATAAGTTTGCCCTTCCCCTGCCCTCAGCACTATACCTGGAATTTTACCTTTATAGAAATGATGGTTTATTTTTGAATTTATCAGGAATTTTACTATTTGTTGTACTAATGCAAGCATGTCGTAAGTGCATTTGTGCGTCATTACGTGTACTGGTTTACAGATTACTGGAACCAGTTCAAGAACACATTTTGTCAATTGATGTAATTAATGTTTACGTTTTACGTTTGTTATTTTTTTGATTTATTCTAGAGATGATTAAAATAGGTTTTATTGTAAACAATGAGACACTATCGAAAATGATTTCAAGGATACACGTTTCTATTTTAACAATTCTATGTATACGAGCATTCAATTTTGCGAGGTAAAGTCTTTTGAATGTTTACATTTCGAAAAGCTGCAAACTATGATTCTGTGAACAAGATTAAAAAAAAATTTTTTTTCTGAATAGGAAATGGTAAATTGTGCAATGAGTACATTTCCCTATAGCTGTGGGTTTACTTTGAAACTGTCTTAAAAATTTGGGAAGTAGAAGGCTGTGATGTCTAATTAATTTAATTGTTATACAGAATTTAGATATACTTTGAAGTTCGAATGAAGTTCTAGGAATTTTCATATCAATTGTGTGATATCAGGAAAGTCACTTATCTTTTTCTTTATAATGTTCATGAGGAGATAACACGTGTAATTACTTAATGCATATCATTCTAGTCTTTCGTATTGAAGGTACGTTTGTTGTTAATTTTGTAAATATATTTTTTTTGAATGGGGAGTTGCCTAAGGCTCCAAATAAAACCACACATCATCAATGTCACATATCTTTATAAAAACACACACACACACAATATACGCAGCGTGGTAATAAGAGGTAATCGAACCCACTTAATAAAGTACCTAGCTTGTAACTCGTTATCTGTGCATAGTAACCCATGGTGGGATTTTAAAATATACTTATAATTATGACTGAAAAATAAATAATTCTTCTTCCTGCAATGTTATAGCACTAACTAAGCTGATTTCTGCAAAAACATGTTTTTTATAATGCTACTTGCTAGAGTAACCCCAAATATTAATGTATTTATTTAAAAAGGTAATCTATTCTTATTATAGTGTTATTAGCATATTTTGGAAGTCCTACGACGAAAAACATCAAAAAGTACTATATATGTATTGAAAATCTGCATATGATTAAGCAGTCTGATCACTTTTTGTTATTTCTTCTGTATATTATTACAACGTGTCCAGTCAGGAATACGTTAAACAGATTGTGTTAAACCTTCTCAGTTGTGAAATTTCACTTTGAATACGTTCTTCATACCCAGTCCCCAGCAAGTTGCAGAATGAAACGGACAAGTTTTTCTATAAATTGTGATCATGGTAGAGTACTAGCTTACCATTTCAAAAATAGGCAACCCAAAATACATATTATAAGATATTTATCATCATCATCTTCTGACATGGAGCTGACTCGAGGGTCACTCCTGGATTACGCCAGGCCCACCGCATGCCAGTAAGGTGTAAAGGATTTTATGGTATAGGGTGGGATCGGATGGGGTGTTGCACTGCGTTAGCAATTTAGCATGCCTGCAATGTATACCGCAAGGCACCGCTGGTGCAACACCGGGTAGTTAGTGAGCTATGCATCAATGGGATTTTGAGTACGTAACCGGGACCGTTATGCGATTATGCATTTGACCCTAATAAACTTTGGTACCAAAGTTTCACATTGTTCGTATCTCTCATCTATCTATTGTTTTAAGGTAACAAGTTGCTCCTATCTTAGTTTCCTAATAACTAGTATCTTAATATTAACCCCAAATCGCATTTTTCCACTTGTTTTAATATCGACTCTCGATTCTTCTTTCTTCTTTTCCAACCTTTTCCTCTGCAGTTGTCGGCTTGGAGTCCATCGTTTTCTTTCCCACTGGTATTTGTTTCGTTCCTTCTTCTTTGTTTTACCCTTCCTCGCCCTCTTATTGCTTCTTCTTCTTCTTCTTCGTTATCCTGCTCTTCTTCAGTCGAATCTTGATCGGATTCTTCAATAAATGCCTATACTCTTCTTGCTCTCTTCGGATATCCTCTTTTCTTCGTGCCTAGTCCTCCCATGTCTCTTTTGGTATGCCGGTGTTTTGTATGTCCCTCTCCAGTGATGTATTCCCCGTGTAGCATGGTCTTCCTATTTTCTTTTCTTCTGTTTGCATGGCATAAGCTTGCTTGTTCTTTGCCCAAACCATTGCAGCATCGTATTTTCCTGTAGACAGGCTGTAATTACCCGGTTGATGAGATAGTGCGGTGTTCCTGAGTCTTGCAGGGCTTTCAACAGGGACGAGTGCTGCATGATGTCGAATGCTGTTGTTAGGTCTAGGGCTATCAATACCGTTTTTCCTCCCCCTGTCCATCTTTCATCCAATATGCGTCTTGTTACATATGTATATGGTCTTCCACCGATCTGTTGCTTAGGAATGCTGCTTGGTGCGACAGAATTTCTGGGGTTGTCTCATCCAGTACTCTCAACAGGTATTTTGCGTAGATTTTGTAGCCTACACTGCAGAGGCTGATTGTCCTGTAGTCTTTCCAAAATACATATTATAAAAATTATTTTTGGCGATATTATGAATCAGATATGTCTGTTTAATATGACAAACACTAATCTCTGATTCGTAATAGCATCAATAAAAATTTAGATATCAAAATATTTTGTGATATGTACGAGACTTGTTCAACTGATACTCATCTTTGATCAACCTACCCATGAAAACAAATGCAATAATTCAAATAACGTTTGTTAATCTTGTTGTAGTGTTTGTAAGCAACACAAGAATAAGTTTCTAGCGTTTGAATTTGATTCTGACTTTTAAAACTTCGATTTTCAAGTGGCGTTTGTTGTTGAAAATCCGTCCAAGTTTGATCAGCGTGCGGTCCTACAATTTTTATGCGCTGAGTGTGTGCAGCCATTGCAGATTCATACGCAAATGCAAGCAGTGTATGGAAATGCATGTATTGCGTCCCCAACTGCGAAGAAATGGTGCCGAAAATTTAAGAATTAAAAAGAGGGGACTACAGATGAGCCGCAACCAGATGCACGGTGTACTGCTTTAACAGAAAACAATATGGCATGTGTGGAAGTCCTTATTAGAGAAAATTACAATTAGAGAAATTTCAAAAATTGTTGGTGCAAATGTATGGATCCGTCTAGAGTTTTGTTCGTAATCTGGGTTACAGCAAAGTTTGTTCGCAATGGATTCCTCGTCTCTTGTTTAATGAACAAAAATGCTTGCGAATGGGCTTATCTCTGCAACACCTCGCAGGCTATAGGCAAAATGGTGATGACTTTCCTCTGTCAATAGTTGCCGGTGACGAAACTTGGTCCCATTACTACGAGCCATTCAGTAAGTTATCGTCGATGCAGTGGAAACATTAAAGTTTACCACCACCAAAGAAGTTTAAAGCACAACGTTCTGCAGACAAGGTGATGTTAACATTTTTAAGGAACTTGGAGTAAATGTCAATGCAAATCTGTACAATGATTCTTTGAAGAAGCTTCATCAAGCAATAAGACGGAAACGTCCAGGAAACCATACGCGTGGGGTCATTTTGCTGCAAGACAATGCTAGGCCTCATGTTGCTAGTGTGGTAAAAGAAAATCTTCAACGAAAGAAATGGAGGGTTTTAGAGCATTCACCCTATAGCCCGGATCTATCGCCTTGCGATTTCCATATTTATGGACCGTTGAAAAAGGCGTTAAAAGGTCGGCATTTCGAGTCTGATGCAGAAGTACAGATAGCTGTAGAAGACTTCTTCAATCAGCAGCCACAAGAATTCTATGAGCAGGATATACGTCGGTTAGTAAAGCAATGGTATAGGTGCCTTAACTGCGACGGTAATTATTTATAATTAAATTGTTAAACAAACTTTTTATAAAGCAAACATGGTAAGCGAATCTTTAACATTCAGTAATGTTTATTAAGTAGTTTTTAGAAATTTTTAACCTGTTAAAGAAAATAAAAGTTGAGGAACGACGAAAACGTAAAAAAAAAAACAAAAAATGTAAAAGGACAACTAATGTAAAGTATTCTGGTATCAATAGTTTACACTAAAGTTATTGCTTCTAATACCGTGTGTTTTCACCTCGAGCACGAATAACTTCATTTAGTCGACGAGGCATGCTGTTTATCAATCCTCGTATATCCTTTTCGGGAATTTGATCCCACTCTTCTAGCAGAGCAACTCGAAGCTCGTGTAGGTTGTTTGGTGCTACTAAACGACCTCTGATTGCTCTCCCCAGCTTATCCCATAAGTGTTCTATGAGATTTAAGTCTGGACCGTGTGCGGGCCAAACCAAACGATTTATTTGGACTTCCTCCAAGTACCCGCTTACACATCTGGCAACGCACGGTCGAGCATTGTCCTGCATTAAGAGAAAGTTTTCTCCAATAAAAGGGGCTAACGGGGCCCCATGTGCTTCTAAAATTTCGTTGACGCACCGGACAACCGTTAAGAGAACCCCTATCTACAACGACAAGTTATGTACGGGTTTCAGAAGAAATGCCTGCCCATACCATAATCGAGCCTCCATTAAAACTTATCCTTGGAGTAAAAGTGCAAGGTGCATATCGTTCTCCGGGCCTCCTCCAGACTCTTTCACGTCCATCAGAACCTCTTAAACACAATCTCGACTCGTCCGTAAAGAGAACCTGACCCCACTGTTCTTCAGTCCAGTTTAGGTATTGTCCAGCAAAATTCAGGCGGGCTATGCGATGTTGCGGGAGCAATTCTCGGCCGTGCAGTGGTTTACGAGCAGATAATCCCGCCTCGGCAAATCTTCTCCTAACCATTCTTTCGCTGACAACATCCCGCACTCGTTGAATATCTTGTCGGACTTCAACAGCGGCACAATGCCTATTTCTTAAAATCAACGAGACCATATACCGGTCATCACGCATCGAAGTGGATCTTCTACGGCCCGAACCAGGTCTCCTGGTGAAGCTGCGAGTTTCTTGATAACGTCATCAGGTAGAGTAGAACGGGCTACTCCGAGAACTCTAGCAACATAGGACATGGAACGACCATCTTCTATTAAAGCTACTGATTTAGTAACATTTGTAGCACTTAAAACCATCGTGTGTGACAATGAACAGTTTAACCACCTTCAACTGATCAACAATTACAAAAATATGACATATGCAGCTGCTAAACAGTTGAACGGGAGGCATTGTTTGTAAGTTAAACAATCGCACAAATCACTATCAAAGCGTATTTGTGATAGTTTAATGTTATAAAAGATAGGTATTACCTTATTTTTAATAGCGTTTTGTATTTTTTACATTCACAACTTGGTTGTAGATCCCTAAACATATTAAAACTTAATATTAAATATAGAAATATTGAAAATCTGTAGGGTAGCGGTTTTTTCTACCGGTCAGTGTAGTTTCTTACGTGCCTGGTATAACAATTGGGTGCCAATTAATTTAATTAGATGTTTCTTACCTTACTTCGTTGAAATTCATATGTATCTATATTTTAATAATTGAGCCTATTATAATAATTATTAAAATAATTTTGTTAGAATTTTAAATTTTTCATGGTTATTTCCAAATATACTATTTTACGAAACCTAGATCTACCAAGAAACCTTCAGTTTCATGGTTCTAAGCATTTCAACAAACGCCTATTTAAAGTGGGGTTGGGGCAGCGTGCCATACCTTAGTGCCGACCCTGCCTTAAATATTTTAGCAGTAAGTTGATTAAAAAATGCACAGATTTTATTATTGTAGGGTGTAACATTTCTGGCGTTTGTTTTGGCAAATTAGAATAATTACTGTAACGTAACGTATTAAAAATAAAAAATTAATTTACATGCTCTTTCTTTTTCTTCTTCTTCTGTATACAGGGTGTCCCAAAGTGTACTGACAATATTTCAAAGATGAATTCCAGAACTTATTTAAAGTCGAAAAGTCCATATAAACATAAGTCCTAAACGTAACCGTTAACGAGTTATTGTTTACTTCATAATTTATGTGGATAAAATTTTAGTTCAACGAATTTTATGAAATAAATTTTTTTTTAATACATTTTTGTTATTTTATTTACAAGAAATGTTCAAAATTATCTCCATTGTGTTCGATACACAAAGCCGCACGTCGGAGAAGAGATCGCTGCGTTCTTAATACGGTTGCTGGGTTATTCCTAATAATACCGGTAGCCTCCTGTATTCTTTGGTGTAATTCTTCTACCGGGTGCACTTCAATTGCATAAACAATCTGTTTCATGCGATAAAAATCTAATTGAGTCAGATCCGGCCAACGCGGTGGGCATACTACGGGTCCTCTTACTACAATCCTCCAGAAAAAGTGCATTAAGCCAAGCTCTAACACGAAGACATTGATGTGCTGGTGCCCCATCGTGTTATACCACATTGCACGTCTTCCAGCAATAAGAGTAGGTAAAGGGTTTTCTAGAAAATATTCGTAATTCGCACCATTCAAACGGCGTGGCAGTTCAAATGGTGCAATCAGACGATCATTAAGAATACCAGCTATCATATTAACACTAAATCTGTGTTGAAAATGCGATTGTCTTCTTAAATGAGGATTTTCTGCAGCCCATATATGAAAATCATGATAATTATTGATACCATTTCGTGCGAAGAAGCCTCATCGGTCCATAAAATATGCGGTAGGTTTTGATTATTTTGTAGCCAATCCCAAAAAACCTTAACGATCTTCAAAATCATTGCCTAGAGCTTGAACTCTTTAATGATGATATGGATGTAGGCGAGCACTTCTTATTATTCTCCAAACCTGGTTCCTACATATTCCAGTACGTAATGCAATTTTTCGCAGGCTTAAAGACGTTAATGGGTCTATGGACAACTCCTTGTGCCGTATTCCCTCAGCTGAAGATGTACCGCGTAGGCGGTCTTCTTTTGGGATATCTTCTGCGATATGCTTGTTGTGCTGCTGAAGCATTTCCATCATACAGACCGTAAACATAATGAATATCTGCATATTCTTCACTTGATTAACTCGTTAATGTCCAGTGGCCTCATAATGGGATAAGGTAAATAACTCGAAGAATAAAAACCAAAGTCAAATCCCACAAAATAGATTTAATGATGTAATAAGTAAACGTTTTCAAACCCACTGGGGGTCCATCTTCAGACTACAATAAATATACACCATATTACATCATAACAGAAAAAATCAGAATAAACTTACCAAAAAATTTGAATAATTCAAACAGTAAAAATGAAAGAGATTGTAGGGAAAATTTTAAATACAATAAACAACAAATTAACTTAATACGCACTGCATAATTGCGAAAAACAACAAACTGAAGGCAAATTTTAAAATAAATAAAATTCTCAAAACAATCACATCCTGAAACTACATGATATTTTTGAACTTGAATTGCAAAAACCAGAACATTGGGCCAAATATTAATAGATTTAACTAACGTTCAAAACGTAAAATCGCCATATTGAGACCAACTCGTGGTTTCAAAACAGAGGAAGTGGTTAAAGCGACATCTACCATGAAAAGCAAAGACTACCAAAAGAACTCTGTACAGGTAAGAAACTTGGATTAAAGTAAATAAGCGGGAACAAAGTACGATGGGAATAAAGATACAAGAAGCTAATAAGTGTCACAGTAATAACCTGACAAGTTACAAACAATAATTTGTTAAAAAGGATGTTCAAATGTTACCAAATAGAAGACGTGATCATGGCAACTAGATTAGTATATCAGAAATCCGTTGAACAAAAATGTTAACCAGATAAGTTATGAAATAAACAATAACTCCTTAACAATTGCGTTTAGGACATATGTTTACATGGACTTTTCCATTCTAAATAAGTTCTGGAATTCGTCCTTGAAATATTGCCAGTGCATTTCGGGACACACTGTATACATCAATCGCCTGTTATTTGCCTAGAATGGAGTAGATTCTGTGAGGCCTTTTTGCACGTATACCGCGTAGAAGGCTAACTTACCCCGTCAACAGAGAAGAGACGTTCCACTACATGGTTTGCGATTGTCAAGTTGTTTATGACAACCGGGACCAACGGCTTTACGTGCCCTCCGAAGCACGACCGGTTGGATATGCCACTTACATGCGATTGCACCCAATTATTCTAACAAACGATTTTGTCGGGTTAACAGAAATATCCGTTTTGGACAATTAGGATTCCAAAAAAGCGGTTTGTAAAAAGACAGTTCTTGTGTGTGTTTTTGTGTATACAGGCTCACCCTAAATTTAGTACCATGCTTTATCCAATATATAAATTATGGAAAATTTAGTAAACAAATTTTAGGATGCAACTTTACCATTTCTGAAGTACGAGGATTGTTCGATAGCTACGAGGCCTAACACAGAGATGGCGAGAATTCGGAGGATTCTTCTTTACCATTCTGTAGAACTATCCTTTATTAGATTAAATATGACAGTACAGAGCGATCTGTCAATTAGTCTGTTTTTGACAGTACGCCAAAGTGAACGTCTCGTGTGATTTTGTGAACAATGGAAAAAATTGAGTTGAGAGCAGTGATAAACTACTTTCATTTGAAAGGCTTAACACCAACCGACATCAAAGCAGAGTTGGATTCAACACTATTGGAATCCGCTCCTTCGTTTTCAATGGTTAAAAACTGGGTTGCCGAATTTTATCGTGGTCATGTGAGCAGAAATGATAAACCCCGTAGTGGACGTCCAAAAACTGCTACTGCCACGGATATGATTGAAAAAGTCCACCGTATCGTATTGGTTGACCGGCGAGTAAAAGTGCGCGAGATAGCAGACATAGTGGGTATCTCAAATCAAATGCAGTGTGCACAGAATTTTAACTCAAGAATTGGAAATGAAAAAATACTCGGCGCGTTGGGTGCCGCGGTTGCTCACACCGGAGCAAAAACTGAATCGTTCGAGTATTTCTCGCGACCTTTTGGCACGTTTTCGCCACAATCCGAAGGATTTTTTGCGCCGTTTCATAATCGTCGATGAAATCTGGGTCCACCATTATACTCCCGAAACCAAAGAACAGTCCAAACAATGGACACACGAAGGTTCTCCGCCACCAAAGAAGGTATAAACGGTTTTGTCAGCAGGAAAGGTTATGACAACCGTATTTTGGGATTCTTATGGAATTATCTTGGTCGACTACTTAGAAAAGGGGAAAACAATAAATGGCGAGTATTATGCCAATTTGTTGCAACAACTTAGCGACAAAATCAAAGAGAAACGGCTTCATTTGGTAAAGAAGAAAGTGCTTTTCCATCAAGATAACGCACCTGCCCACAAGTCTGCGATTGCAATGGCCAAAATTCATGAATTGGGATTTGAATTAGTGCCCCATTGTGCCCTATTCCCGAGATTTGGCTCCCAGCGATTATCATCTGTTTCCACATCTGAAAAAAGGCTCGGCGGTAAGAGATTTTCGTCTAATTCCAAGGTAATCGCTGCTGTAAATAGCTATTTCGAGGACTTGGATTCATCGACCTACAATGAAGGCATTGTTAATTTGGAATATCGTTGGAATAAGTGTGTTGAGCGAGCAGGAGACTATATTGAAAAATAAAATGTTTTTTGTCGAACAAAAACTTGCGTTTTCTTTGTTAGGCCACGTAATTATCGAACCATCCTCGTATAGCCTGCTGAAAATATTTAAAAATTGGTTGATTTAAATATTTAGGAAATGGCGACAGCTATTAAGATGTAAAGCCAACAAACTACATTGCACCTACTCTATTTAATTTAGCAATTGATTTTACTACATTATGATTCGGTTAGTGTGAATTTTCGTTTTTTAAAATTAATTCTCAAACGGAACGGTTCCCATGCCACATCTTGTAAGCCGTTGTTTATTCATATGTAGTTGCTTTAAAAAACGAGGTTTTCAACCGTTTTAGGGAATCTTGGTGGTATAATTTGGTTGATCTATGCTTTTGGAAACAGCTCCCATTTGCACTTCTGAATCAATTACTTTTGCAAAATATAAAATACAAATTTATTAAATTATCCGCTCCAACGAGTAGATTACACTAAAATACACTATTATTTTAAATATATACGAATATACAAGGTGTTCGGTTTAATTACTTAAATAGCAAATTATATCTCGGTCTGCTTCATTTCGTAGTCTGCATATCCGTATTCAAAACAAAAAGAGAAATCTTTAACTACGAAGTTATAGCGTGTTAAGCATATTCCAAACAGTCTCTACGTGTAAACACCCATATATCAAGTTCAATTTTTATTTAAAATTTGAAATCCACAGGTCTGCTAAAAATTGAAAGAGAGAAACAAATTTACAAAAAATTATGACCACAAGTTATAGTTAGACATGTTTCTCATAGAATTCTTCTTACGATAAAGCTAATTCGCAATTTGGACAAGTGATATTACATTTTTAATGCAAAATGTATGTTTCTTAGAGTTCTACTTATCAAAATTAGAATTGTTATAATTTTGTTAATATGCAGACTTTATTTGACACCTGTTTTTTTCAAAAATTGTCAACGTAAGGGAAACGTTTAAATAATTTATTAGACATTAGCTAATGCAATGTTTATTAATAGCGTACATTCAAAAATAAAATAACTGTAAAAATGTTGAAAAATATTTCTCGAAAACGATTCTTAGGACAGAGATTAAGTTTTCTGAAAAGTCAAATGCTAACAATTTAAAGTGACATCTAAATTATTTGTTCAACATCAACCAAACTCGTTCCTAAATCATCTTAAAATCATTAATCCAGGTGATATGAACTGTAAGATTTAGCCTTTACGTATTATGATTATAGTGCATATAAATAATTTTTTCGGGAATAAATTAATATCGTTTCCGAGATTATCCAGTTTTGGCCATTCTGA
>JABXWE010021029.1:0-21683 GCA_014611495.1 Limonius californicus | reverse complement strand
AGAACAATATTTTTGTTTACTAATTTACAATAAAAAACTTTCCTTTTTACAGATACATACCTTGGAATGTTATTAATACTAGCAGGTACTTGCTTATGCTGTTACGACAAATACTTACTTGAAATACAACAAAAAGATATGCTAGAAGAGCCTAGTTCCTAAAACCTATATGTTAATATATATATTTGTTACATATTTTTAATACAATGCAGTCATAACAAAGTAATAATAAACAAACTTTTTACATCATGAATTTTATTAAAACTTACAGTTGCATTATAGAATATTTATCATCATTTAAACCCTAAATTCTTATGTACTTTTATATAAAATTATCTCTAGAACTATACAACAAACATACATATTTGATCATTAAATTATAAATTTTAAAATAAAATAATTAGTTGAATTTTTGAACCTTGTAAAGAACTTGCATTATCTTACGATTCAACTGGGTTCCTAAAGCATTTTCTTGGTTACTTTCAATAAAAAATATAAACAATGTGGGCTCTTTAGCTCCATTTTGTTAGAATATTTTAGGCATTTCGATATCACATTAGTTAAAAAAATAATAAGATCTAACTATACAATAAGCAGGAAATAAAAATGAAGAAAATGTAATAAACACAATTTCAAAAAATAAACACATTACTATGTATGCAGGGGAATTGTTTTAATACAGATTAACTTGATACTGAACCAAAAAGTTTATTAACTGTTATACAAAATAAAATCTTGCAAAAAATATACTTTCAGAATTATTATTCACTTTTCTAGAACAACGATCCCATTTATATCAGTTACTGACGAACAAACAAAAGGATTTCGCTGGAATCTTTAACCAGCCTGCATTATACAGGATACTTTAAATATGACTCCCCAGGAAATATTTTGAATTTTTTAAATAAGTCCATCATGTAACTAGATAGTATTATTGTACAATAATGTCAACAAGATAAATGAAATTAAATATTTAAATAGGAGTTCAAGGTGAAACAACATACAGTGCTTTCGTAAAGTAGTGGATAAATTCGATAAAACATTTTAGAAGGGTTTTCACAGAAAATCCTCGGACACGTCAACCTTACTTTTTATGAGTGCATCGTTCCTGATAATTGTCATTTTTCGATCGTCTTTTGTTTTCGCACTATGACGTCACCGACAATTTCTTTAAATGGCACCCCATACTTTTGTTCACGAATTTGGATACAGCACATTTTTCTGCGTACGACATTGCCAAAAACATATGACCTTGAAGAGGAAAGTTTTCGAAATAATCAGTCCCAAAGTTTAAAAAATGTATGGTAAAGTGATTAGAATAGACAATAATAATTAAAAAAAAAGACGGTTTTGACAATTGTTTGCAATTATTTCGTGAAAGAATGCATTTCTTTTCTTTTGTTTGTCAAAAGTAGTGTATTTCAAGTGTTTATTGAGTAGTCACTTTGCCATTTTATAAAAAATGGTTAAATTAACTGAAGGTCAAGGTCATGCGTTTTTGACAATGTTGTACTCAGAAAAATGTGCTGTATCCAAATTCGTGAACAAAAGTATGGGGTGCCATTTAAAAAAATTGTCGATGACGTCATAGTGCGAAAACAAAAGACGATCGAAAAATGACAATTTTCAGGAAAGATGCACTCATAAAACGTAAGGTTGACGTGTCCGATGATTTTCTGTGAAAACCCTTCTAAAATGTTTTATCGAATTTATCCACTACTTTACGAAAGCACTGTATATTCACAATGTTGTTACATTAAGTAAAAAACAACTACATATCTTTTGTTGTTTGTTAACCAATTGTTTCCATGGGTAACCTATACTTGAACTTGAATATTTAACTCCATTAAATGTGTTATGTAAAAGTAGTTATTAATTAAATGTCTGAACAAGAAAACTGCATAGCTTTTGTTATTTACTCCACAAAATCAATAGAAATGTAACTGTTTTAGGTTCAGTTGATAAGTTGTCGATATAATCAATTTCCATGATCAACCCATATTTAATTGCATTTATTTTAAACATTGTGGTATCCTATGGTAGTTGTTTAACATATACATATTTTATTATTTACTATGCAAAAACAATAGATATGCAGTTTTTTCAGGCCAATTTGATAAATTGTAGATATAGGTTTGTTCTGTGACTTCTCTATATTGGAATAAATTGAAACAGCAGTAATTGTTAATTATATGCCTGAGAAGGGTTTTACAAAAATGATCAAAAGCCCGAAGGATTTAATAAGTTTGCTTTCTAAGATATCCAAAACATAGGCTTCAAGAGTAATACTTGAACTAATCTATAAATGAAATGAAAATTCAAATATTTTCTGGGGAATCCCCAAGCTTCTAAGTACTTGAATAATAAAAACTTTTCTGGTTCAAAGGTATCTGCAATAAAACATTCACTGTCATTTTGCTATTGTAAGTTTGTACTAATTAAAAATAATCTACTTGTCATATCCATACAAAAGTTAATAAAACATGTATAAATTAAAAAGTACTCCAATACAATTCTTTCCTATTCAGTGCTCTACCACCATCACTTCTCCTGATATTTCTTATTAGTTCATTTTGCCTCAAATTATTGTAAATAAGTGACTAGTAAAGTTCAGCTAATAAATTATTTTTCTTACGTATTGCTTCTAATTTATTCACTGACAAAACAAACAGTTCATACTTTGCAACAAACATTTAAATCTATGTTCATGATGTTCCTAAATCATCTGATTTATCCGGTGCCTGCTCTGTGGACAAAGTGCGTATTGCAATTTGTTCGGGCATGAGGTTCTTGTCATCATACATCCCAGTTTCATTGGTCTCTGACTCTGTCGAAACCGACTGGTTCATGGTGTGACTTAAAATTTTGTTTTGGACAGTAAGCTCTTCCACTTTCAACCTCAACTGTTCAATTTGAGAGGCTAATTGGTTTAACTGCTGCTGCTGCAAAATTGGGTCCAAATGGGGAACCACTGGCTGCTCATTCAATGGTTGTTCAAGAACTTTATCTTCTGAGGGCTTCTGCTGGGTCTCAAACAAAGGCAGCGAATATGTACTCAACTGCTCATGTTCTTGCCCAGGTAAGTCATTTTGCTGATTGGTTGTAGTTGGGTTCGAACCTTCTAGGTAATTACTATCTGGTTGCACCTTGCTGCTGGAAGTCTCACTTTGCTGATTAAAATTTAATAATTGACTTGACCTTGCGGTTTCATACTCAACTCCTTGAGTTTCTAAATGATCCCCTTGATTCATTAGCATTCCGTTATTGCCTTCAATTGTAAGTGACCTTAATGGTTCATTTTTCGATGGAACTTTAGGCTCATTTTGTACGTGGGCAGATTGTTGATAGGTATTTAACTGAGGATCCTGCAAAGACCTTGAACTTGATTGATCACTGCCGCTTTGTCCAACAGCAAGTGGAATGGGTTGATATGCAGGTTGCTTATAAAATGGATTGACTTTCAAATCAGGCTGCGCATAGATATTTTCCACGTTTTCTGGGATGAAACCAAGAAAGCCATTTGGTTTGGAAGTTGTCGGTTGTTCACTTAATGGACCACAATGGGAGACCCCGCTTATTCTGGTATGGTTTATTTCCATTGCTGCCACAATTTCCGGCAATGCAGCATCACAAAGAATGGGATTATCTGCCAAAAAAATTTCTTTAGATTTGCACACTGTGAGAATCCAGTTTTCTTACCTTGTAATAAAATTTTAAGGGTTCCCCATGTGTCTTGTGCTTTACACCTTGTTTTGCTCACGAGGTCCCTTCCTAGAGCCACAATTTGGTTGTTGGACAAGTCTGCCCAACACAGGACAGGGAGTCCATGGAAATCGTGATCCAGAACAGTAAGAAGATTGTGGGATGCTATCAAATCACTTAGAGAAGGCAGAACACTCTGTAAAAGAGTTTCAACAGAAAATATTAACTTGTTAAGTAAGATTACTAGTCAAAACAATATTCAACTGTATAATATTTCTGAATTCTATTTAAAAATGTGTACAGTGAATTATTTATTTCAGAAATAGATTTCAGATATGTGAATTTATTTTCTGATAGCTGAAATGAATTTGCGATATGTGAAATTAATTTCTCATATCTGAAAATAACACCACATATATTAAATTGCAAACAGATAATAAAAAAATAAATAGTGCAACTATAATCAACACGAAGTAAGAAAATACATTAAAATTTAATTTCGCTAGCATAACTAACAACCCACAGACGCTAGGCCACTGGGGTAATATTAGGGGGCTCCTACAATTCGCCTTGTAACATAATTAGAATATGACACGTGAACGTTATTTTTAAATTTTGAAAAAATAATTTTTTTTTGTTAGTCATGTTTGTATTTTGTATCTATTACACATATGGGGCCTCGGTGGAGTAGTGCGGGAACGCGTTGCCACTCGAGGTCACAGCGCAATGTGACCGATCGACTGGGGCGATCGAATCCCAGCTTAGCATTTCGCTTAGTTAAGTTTAAGGTGCATGTTGCATGAATGGTTAGTATGTAAGGGAGCCCCGCACCCCCCTGAAGTAATGCGAAAGCGGTTCCGGGGGGAACGGTAGTATGAATTAATGAAAAAAAATCTATCACACATATACGTTTTGTTTACTTATGATACATTTTTAGAAAAAAATGTGTGTAAATAACATACAGTATAGACTGCTTTTAACGAACCCGCATATAGAGATTTATCGGTTATAGCCAACTTAAATTAATCCCGAAACGCAGTCCATGAATTTAAATATGTTTCGGTTTTATTGCTTATACAAACATCGAAAATAACGAAAGACTTTTGGGGTCCCTTGAGGTCCGTTATAAACGAAGTCTACTGAATATATATATACAGTAAAAACCGCTTTTAACGAACCTGATTATAGCGATCTATCGGTTTCAACAAACCTAAATTAAAGTTCCGAAACAAGATCCATTAATTTAAATATATTTCGTTATTATTGCTTATAACGAACATCAAAAATAACAAACCTATTTTTGCGGTCCTTTGAGGTTTGTTATAAGCGAAGTCTACTGTATTACCTATTATTATTTTCAACTGGTATATTAGTTTTTATGCGCTTAATATGCATTTACATGTGACGTATTAATACTGAGAACTAACAAACATACTATGCGTTACAACAAAGTACCTACTTAAGGCAAAAAACAATACATAAAATGTTTGTTTTTGAAACAAAATTGAAAATTACTATTAATTCCATCTGTTACATATTTTTTCGTAGGTTTTAAAAATCAATTTTGTATGCTGAATAAAAGTTATATAAAAAAGTTTGGCAACGAAAAGTTTCTACTCGTACACACAAGGTGGCGCTGATTCATTCTAAACCCACAATGTAATGGGTATTGAAGATACCCAAGACTACTAGGTTGAACCATAAAGATTTACATTGACTTGAATAAAATAATAACAGCCCCCAATTGCAGTCTTGGCAATATATAACTCAGATATACTTAATTTTACTCATTTATGTATTTTTAGTACTTAAACCAATATGCACGAGTAGAACCAAGCTGCCATCTACAGTGAGAACTTGGACTAATTAAAGTATCTTGGAGTCAACAATTGAAGTCCAATGTTGGACTGTTGTCTTATTTTATTGTTGATTTAATGAAAAACTTATCTTCAAGGGTATGGAAGTCCAAAAATAAAACAACAATCCAACATTGAACTTCCATTGTTGACTTGGTGAAGAACTTACCTTCAGAGGCATTCCTCGGCCAAGTTACTTTAGTAAGTTCAAGTTACTACTGAAGATGGCAACTTAGTTGCCGAAATACGTATTTCGGTGTTCTAAATATCGTGGCGGTAAGGGGTTTCCCAAAGTTTATATAATATTGTAAATAATGTTCTTCAGCAAGATAAATTTTTTATTATATTATACATAAAAAAAATGTTTATTATGGGTCAGATAACGATTTGTTAATTGTTTCTTACCAGATAACTATTTTGCATACAGAAATGTAAATTATTTTGTATAGCCGTATTTATAATAGGCTTGTACAGTAGTATGGAGTTTGTATGTTTTAAGAATTTGATTTATTTTCAACCGGAAATACGTCATCGATGTTCGGACATCGTTGTCATACGTATTTGCTAATCTAATCTACTACTACTAATCTACTAATCAGACACAGTGTTTGCCGAATTATAGCTAAGAGCTGGCAATTGATGTCTTAACACACAGGAATACATGTTATAATTTCGAATTTCGTAAGTTTTAATTTCTTGTTTCTCTAAGATCGTAAGGTTAAGCGTGTGCATTGAAATAATATTATGATTGGTTGGTTGTTGAACAACTCTGATGACGTAGATCCGGATCCCTCATAAAACCGCTATTTCAGTAATTTAAAACATGGTAACTTTCCCATTTTTTCTAAGAAAAATTAACAGTTAAAAAAATTCAGGGCTCATATTTATATCGTTACTATTAATTTTTGTAATATACAAGAGCATACGAATCCGTTTAACCACTGCTTTGAAAATCTTCCACCAATTTGTAATATGTGCTTTACATATTAATATGTTGTAAACAATATACGAGTAACATTTCTAAGCAGTTCAAGTTTATAAAGATATAATTCTACACATCTACAACTTTATGTTAATAAATAAAAACGGGTATTCTAAAACGTTTCTCCGTTAAAATATTTTCTATTTACTGAAAATCTAGTTATTTTTCGGTTTCAAGTCAGAAAAAATGTCCATATATTAATAGGTATTTATTTATAAAACGAAAAGATTCTACGAGGCTTGTTCAACTGAAACCAATCTCTGATCAACTTAGCCTTGAAAACAAATGCAATAATTCAAATGACGTTTGTTAATGTGCTATGGATGAGCCGCGACCAGGTGCACGGTGTACTGTATTAACAGAAAACAATATGGAATGTGTGGAAGGCCTTATTAGAGAAAATCGCCGAATTTCAATTAGAGAAATTTCAGAAATTGTAGGTGCGAGTGTGGGATCTGTCCTTAGTATTGTTCTTAATCTGCATTACAGCAAAGTTTGTTCGCAATGGATTCCTCGTCTATTGTCTGATGAACAAAAATGCTTGCGAATGGGCTTATCTATGCAACACCTCACAGACTGTAGGCAAAATGGTGATGACTTTCTTCTGTTAATAGTTGCTGGTGACGAAACTTGGTGCAATTACTATGAGTCAACCAGTAAGTTACCGTCGAGGCAGTGGAAACATTCAAGTTCACCACCACCGAAAAAGTTTAAGGCACAAGCTTCTGCAGGCAAGGTGATGTGAACTTTTTTTTTACCATGAAGGACCCTTGTTGATAGAGTTTAAGGAACCTGGAGTAAATGTCAGTGCAAATCTGTACAATGAAATTGTGAACAAGCTTCATCAAGCAATAAGACGGAAACGTGCAGAAAAACTTAACGCACGATAATGCTAGGCCTCATATTGCTAATGTGTACATATTGCTAATGTGTACAAGAACATCTTCAACGAAAGAAATGGAGGGTTTTAGAGCATCCATCCTACAGCCCGGATTTATCGCCTTGCGATTTCCATATTTTTGGACCGCTGAAAAAGGTGTTGAAAGGTCGGCATTTTGAGTCTAACGCAGAAGTACTAAAACAAAGATGGGTTTCTATCCAAACTAACCAAAAACTTCCATCTAAGAAATAACATATGTAAGGCTAAAGATGGAGAACTGATATTTATAAACAAAAAGTACTGGAAAGATGGATCCAACACTTCAACGAACTACTAAATGAAGGAGACAACCCACCACAACAAGAAACAAAAATGAACAAATCGAAGGAGAGTGGATAAACGAAGAGATAGAAGTACAAGAAGAAGAAGAAGAAGAAGAAATAGAAGTACCAATGTATGAAGAAGTATATACAGCTATCCAAAAAATGAAAAGAAATAAAGCACTCGGAATAGATGAAACACCAACGGAAGTATTACACCATGCAAACACAGAATTCATACAGACTATACACAGGCTGTTTGTCAAGATATAGCAACAAGAAGAAATGCCAAAGAAATGGAAATATGGAGTAATGTGTCCGATACACAAAAAAGAGGATTAACTGGAATGTGGAAATTACAGGGGAATATGCTTGCTTGCTAAATGTTACCTGTAAAACTTTCACACATATTATAAATGCGCGTGTGACACCCCTATCAGAGCAGCTCATAGGAGACTACCAGGCAGGCTTTAGACAAAGAAGATCAACTGTCGCCCAAATATTCACACTGCGACAGATACTTGAAAAATGCTGGGAGTTCAATATTAACATAACACAGCTGTAAGTAGATTACCGGAAAGCGTACGACAGCATACACCACAAAGCAATGTGGGAAACTCTAGAATAACTTGGAATACCCAGGAAGTATATTCGATTAATAAAGATAACACTGATAGAAAACAAATGCAAATGCAAAATTGGAAATGATCTCTCCAAAGAATTCCAAATAAGACGTGGTGTGAAACAAGAGAACGTACTATCCCCGCTACTATTCAACTTAGTATTGGAAAGAATAATACGTGAAATAAACATTAACCCTGGAGCAACAATCTACACGAGAAGATCACAAGTCCTTGCTTTCGCTGACGACCTATGCATCATAGGAAGAAGAAAGGAGGATATAGAAGAAATAAGTAACAGCATACAATAAATGAGCCAACAATCCGGCCTACAAATTAATGAAAATGAAACAAAATGCATGATAATACAACGAGAAAAACAACAAGATTAAACGGAGGTGAATATAGGAGACAAACACTTCGAAGTGAATCACGAGATGAAATACCTAGGAACAATGATAGCATATGACAATGACATAACCAAGGAAATTAAATAATAAATACGTGCTGCAAATCGATGTTTATACGGTCTACTAAATATTATGAAATCGCGGAACGTATCTAGGAAGTGCAAAATGAAATTATATAAAACACTAATCAGACCTGTCATAAGTTATGGATGCGAAAGCTGGACCATAACAAAAAAAAGTGAAGAACTGCTTAACAGATTCGAAAGAAAGGTGATGAGAATAATATACGCGCCGGTGCTGAACAATGACCTAAATGCATGGAGGCCAAGAATGAACCACGATAAAGCGATTAAATGATGATCGAGCCTTAGTAGGGTGGGTGAAGACGCAAAGAATCAGATGGATGGGACATCTGTGGAGAATGGCTGAAACAAGAGCAGCGAGACGAATCTTCATTAATAACCCAGAAGGACAACGCCCAAGAGGAAGACCGTGCGGTAGATGGAAAGGCAATGTAATAAATGATCTAAAGCAACTAAAAATAAGAAATTGGCTTGCGATAGCAGAAAACAGAGACAGATGGAAGGCAGTTGTGAAAGAAGCAAAGGTACTCCAATGACCATAATACTGTGTGTATGTGTGTGTGTGTGTGTGTATTTATTTTTAATCTGTGGATTTGTATATTAATTATCCATAACTTCTACAAGACATTACCAACGCAATATACAACACGAAAAAACCAAAAATATACCATGTGGTGTGGTGAAACTATTGAAGCTATTTAGAATCCATTAAATGCTGTTGATTTATCCGCTTCTAAGCAACAGTTAATTTAAACTAAAATATCAGCTGTATTGTATTTTTGATATCAGAAATTATTTTCACATATAGATAATTCATTTCACAAACTTATAAATATATCCTATATATGGAGGTAATTTTCATGATTATTTGAGCATCCTTAATAAAACCAACCCGACTTGCTACAATAAACTTGGAGCAATTAATTACAACATTTAAGAATGCATTTGTAATCTCATATTTAATTAATTATAATCTAGGATAAGTCGTGACATTATTAATTGGGATAAATTAGAACGCTTATCAGTTAGTCTTGTTATTTTTAGGAGGTATTTACGTTGCGTTGACCACTTAAAAAAAAGAAAAAGTGCCATTTTTTGATAAGTCGTAACTCGTGATAAAATTTATAAGATATCCGTTTGTTATACATGATCATTCCGAATTATTTCAAAATTTTCCTGTATATCCACTAAAACTAACATTGATATGGGGGCCTAAAGGAATGTAGTTTAATTGTGATTTTATATCTGGAACCCTTGAACCTACATATACATGGTGGCTCATTAGGACGTCAAATCAAATATTGGCATTATTAAAACGATTTGCAAATTTTTCTTTCCTTTTAAGTTATTTAGTGCCAAAATGCGCACATAAAAATATTTTTAACTATACAGGGTGACTCGCTACAGCGGAATATCTGCAAGGTAAATTTTTAAAATAGGACACCCTGTATATTTCTAGAGTTTTGAATTTTTTCCTGGCCGCAGATTACCAGATAGCCGAGTTTTCATCAATGTGCATCGTATTATTAGAGAAACTGGTAAAGTACCACAATCAAAACGTGAACGACTACTGAGGAGAAACATTGATTTAGAGGAAAATATTCTCAATAGAATTGAAAGAAGTCCCACTACTAGCGTTAGACGGCTAGCTAACTAAATCGGTACTAACAGAATGTAAATATGGAGAACCATTCAAGATTTTGACTTATATCCGTATCATGTACAAACAGTACAGATTCTGTTACCAAATGATTACATTGGACGTGAACAGTTCTGCCATTGGTTATTGGAAAATCAGCGGTTGCACACAAAAATTCTTTTTACGGATGAGGCCTCGTTCAACCGAGATGGAATAACAAACACAAGAAATTCGGATGTTTGGGCACTAGAAAATCCACATGCATCCACGGAGTCATATTTCCAGCACCGTTTTTCTATTGGTGTCTGGTGTGGTACCATCAGGAACAAAATGATTGGGCTATATGTATTTGAAGATCGTTTGAATGCAGCACATTACCTCCGCTTTCTGCAAGACGAACTACCAGTGTTGTTAGAAGATGTACCTCTAAATATCTGAGCAGATATGTGGATACAGCAAGATGAAGCACCTCCACATTTTGGCAGGGCGATAACTGCATTTCTAAACAAAAACTTTGAAAACCGTTAGATAGGACGCCAGGGTCGCGTTATTTGGCCAGCCAGATTACCGGATCTAACGCCGTTAGATTACTATCTCTCGGACCGTATGAAGTCCTTTTTTTAGATAAACTCATCGAAAATAAAAAAACGAGATCGTTGGAAAGATAAACTAACGCTGAATTCAAAAATGTAAAAATATACAGGGGGTTATATTTGAAAAATAATATCTTAAAGATGCTCGGCTGTAGTGAATCACCCTGTATATATAAAAATATTTCTATAATGGGCACGTTTTGGTACTACATCATTTTAAAAGAAGAAGAACTTCTTAATCGTTTTAATAATGCTATATTGGACTTTGACGCACTAATGAGCAACCCTGTTTACACAGTTTAACATAATGATTCATATACGAGGTGTGTTCAAATTTAAATAGGAATGTTTAAATTAAAATCTCATCTGAAGACAACTCTAAAAATTATTTTAATTAAAGGTTAGCGACATATCCGTGGCAATTGTTTCATTATAATACTATTTTGACAGTTACAGTTACGATGTCAGAAAGTTCTGTTCATTGTAGCGAGGAACAGTGCATAACAATCAAATCTCTTACGAATGAAGGCGTAAGTTAAGAATAAAATTCTAAAAAGACTGCGAACACTTTCTAAAAGTAGGGTGTTTTAATGTTCGAAATTATTTAGAGACCAGAGAACTCGTGCAGAAAATGAGCGTCATGTATGACGAGCAGTAGCTTCGGTTAATCGATAAATTGAAGAACCTAAAGCCTTTTTCAGCAAGACAGACGGGCAACAATTGGTTAAATATTTCAAAATTTACAAGTTAGGTTCGGAAGATATCATAGATAAAGTGTGGTAAGGTGAGTGCCGAGTGGATTCCGCGTTTGTTGCCGAAAAACACAAGTTAAATCGGTTGCAAATCACTTCTTTTTTACTGCAGCAATATTAAAGATAATGAGATGCATTTTGGACTCAATTGTGACAGCTGATGAAACCAGGGTACATTATTTTACTCCTGTGTTAAAACGTGCAAGCATGCAGTTGTGTCACACCACATCTCCAAAGCCAAAGAAAGCAAAAAGTGTATTGCCAGCTGGTAGAGTGACGGCAACATTTTTTTTGAATTCGTAAGGAGTGTTCTTTGTTGGATTCCTTACAAGATGTCGTACAATTAATACAGACTATTTTTCAACAGTTTTGCGGGATAAAATTAGGCAGCTGATCAGGAACAAACGGAAGAGAAGACAAAGTTCTGTTTGCATTCTCCAAGACAATGCTTACCCTCATACCGCTGCAAGCACAATTAAAACCTTAAAGAAACTTTAGTGAGGCCTGCTTCCGCATGCAGTATGTATATAGCCCTGATCTTCACTCCTCCGATTTTTTAATAATTTGATGATTAAATTTGAAGACTCCTCGTATTTACCATATTTAAGAACTTATGCAGCACTCTCCTTGTTGATCTTACAAATACAATACAAATGACGATTGTATTCTGGTATAATTTGTGATATGAAATATGGATATGGAATTTTATGTTACAAAGAGGAAAGGCCCGAATGAAATGTTAATTTTTATAATTCCTTTTTTTGTTATTCTACAACAGAGTTCGTTTCTTAGCATAAAATGAAGTTATGTGCAACAAAGTGGGAATTGTAAGTAGTTCAAAATACTATTGGTTTATGAGCGTTTGGTGATGGCCAAGTAAAAGCATTCACCATCTTCTGATTATTATACAATTATAGTAATAATAAAACTGTTAATCACGTATTTTCTATTTTCAAAAATTGGAAGTTCCTTTATGTTTTTACTATATCAATTGAGTAAACACGTATACGGAACTTAATCACCAAAGTCCCTCCGAGCAAGTTGTTTATGCCAATCAGAAGGTTATTCGTCAAAATGCATAAATAACTTTAAATTGTTTACTAAACAAGAATTATAATGAGGCGGCCGTGGGCTAGAGGTTAGCGCGTCAGACTTCTACACTGACGGTTCTTGGTTCAATTTCCAGTACCGAAACATCGGATTTTGAACGGCCGTTCTCCCTCGCAAGGCAATGGCAAACCAGCGAGGTATTCTGTCTAGTAAATCTTCTATGGAGTAGAACTGTTTACACTTCCCGTGGTTCGGAGTCCACGTTAAGCTGTAGGTCCTCTATGTCTCTCTGTGGCACTGTGGCGCAACACAGGTATAGGAGAGAAGATCGCTACGTCTCGTAAGAGATAAAGCACACGAAGAGAAGAATGATATAACATGTTTTATGAAACAATGCTTGTGTGTCAATACATATTACAATATACCAACTATTAGCTATAATTCGGTAAACACTATGTATAAACAGTTAACGCGGGTGTATATAACAACGCTGTCCGAACATCCGTGACGTAATTCCGGTTTACCGGAAACTTTCAGGTTTCTTTTCAAATATCAACCAAATAGGCAATTAACAATAAATTTTTAAATCGAAAAGCAAAAGTTCAAAATTAATATATAACGAACCTCAATAAGTCAAAAAGTTGAGGGGAAATCAAAAATATATAATACATATTTAATCTTTAATGTATCATTCATTCATGGACAGCCTTTTTGTCCCACTGTTCTCTTTGTTTTCTGGCACGTGTTTCTCCTCAGCACTAAGATAGAAACACGGTGACCTACAGGTTAAAGTCAAATCCGAACGACAGAAATTCCAGAGAAGGTTTTTAGCATTACGATCTCAAGGTTGCAAGCCAGATTGGGAAGTTGTGTATGGTGGATTGCATACAAGATTTTTTATAAATCTGCATAGTAATGCTTAAGTTTCGAACCCAAGCCAGAATCCACATTTTACTCAGAAAACGAGCGCTCTACCACCTTTATTATATAGCACGAACGAAAAATACGGGCTTGTCCGATGCCTACACTGAATGCTATACTATACTATTTAAGTTCAATTGACATGCCGCCGCCGAAAGTGTAAATGGTTATTAAGCGAAATACCGTCACAAATCACTATAGCATTGGGATAAAAACTCACAATTATTTCTGAGACATTTAACTTCGAGATACAGAAATATTTACTAATAGCAAACGTAGTGCAGGGAATTACAAAAAGCTCTAACTTATAGAAATTCGAGTTATCGATATAAAAATATGAAACTGGAATAAGCATTTTGTTGGGAAGTAGCTTCTAATTCGAGTAATAAAAAATTTGAGTTGTACAGGTTCGAGAGTATTTTATTAAGTATCTGCCATAGTCTCAAATCATACAGATTTCTCATTAGCGAAACGACCCTATTTTAATAGTAATACAAACCACAATCAATGGTAAACATATTGATACAAATGAAAATGGTGAATCGAGCTCTTTTAAAAGTTTTTATGGTATGGAATTTTAGACAAATTAGAAGAAGACATAAACTAAATTACGTAATGTTCTTACCTTCCCCGTTTCCTCGAGAGTTGTAAGTAGATTATGAGAAATATCCAACTTCTGTAGTTGGTCAAGTCCGATTAAATCATCAGGAGATATCTGGCTGAGCTTGTTGAAGCTCAGATTGAGCTTCGTGAGACTGGACAACCCCGAAAGGGCTCCGTTCAAAGCGTGGATGTCGTTGTTGTTCAATATAAGATCTGTCAATTTGGTTTCCCATTCGACCAAGTTCTACAAGTATTGAAACAAAACGAAAATAATTGAAATATGCATATTTTTTTCTAATACTTACAGCTGTTGGTCCAAGAAGCTTCGAAATTTTGTTGTGGGACAAATCCACAATTCTCAGCTTTTGCAGACCTTTTATTTCTTGCAACGAAAATTCCGTTAGCAAATTATACGTTAAGTTCAGAACGGTCAAGCTACGGAGAGGTGACAACGAGTTGTTTAATGATGTTACCAAATTGTTGCCCATGCACAAACAATCCAACATTTCCGTTTCCAGGAAATCTTCCTTGGTTAGCTGAAAATCAGATTCGTTAAATTCAAAGTTAGGAAATAGCTACTGTAGCTAGCTGCTTTTTCAAATAAACTAGCTACAAAAACAGTAGCAGAAAATCGTAAGAGCTACTTTTTTACTAAAGTAATTTAAGCAAATTATCGAGAATATATTAATGTCTAAAAATTTTAATGGGAATACAAAATAAATTCTAGTAGTAATCATCTTTATAATTTAACTATAATTTCCATAAGTATCTAACTTAGTAAAGATGCAAAATACAATAATAACAGATAATATTAGGCTTAGAAGTATCCAAATCTCGCGAAAACAAAATTAACGGAAAGGCCAGAAGACCTAGTAATAAACTGTAATCCTGTACATCCTGTATTGATATATTTAAATGTTCAATTTGACTATTGTGTTTAGTGTGCTATACCTTGCTAGAGTATTAAGTTGTGTTAATTTTGACTTACAGTGAAGAAATATGTTTTTTAATATTACTACTGGCAATATGACAAAAAATATTTGGTAGCTAAAGTTTGACTTCAGTTAAATTGTGGAAAGTAGTGAAAAATTACTGAAATATCTACATTAATAGTAGCTAGCTACATGTAGTAAAAACTAACTTGTAACGTCAGCTACAAATTTTACTAAGTAGCTTATAGTGTAGCTTAGCTACATTTAATAAAAAGTAGCATGTAGTGTTACTCTACATGCTACTGTTACAAACTTAATTGAGTAGCTTGTAGTGCAGTTAGTTACATTTAATAAAACTAGCTTGTGGCGTAGCTCAGCTACAAATATTACGTCTTAGTTTGTAATATAGTTAGCTACATTTAATAAAAACTAGCTTGTAGAAGAGTTCCACCACAAATTTTACTGAGTTGCTTGTAATGTAGTTAGCTACATTTAATGAAAAGCAGCATGTAGCATAGCTAAGCTACAAGTTTGCTGAGTAGCTAGTAGTGTGGCTAGGTACATTTAGTAAAAACCAGAATGTAGCAAACCTTAGCTACAAATATCACTAAGTAGCTAGCTACATTTAATAGAACTAGCTTGTGATGGAGCTCAGTTACAAATATAATAAATAGCTTATAATGTTCATTTAATAAAAAGTAGCTTATAGCGCAGCTAAACTGCAAGTTTTACTAACCAGTTTGTATTGCAGCTACCTAGATTTAATAAAAACTAGTTTGCGATGAAGCTCAGCTACAAAAATAGCTGCGTCCATTTAATATAAATTACCTTGTAGCGCAGCTAAACTACAAGCTTTACTAAACAGCTTGTAGTGTAGGTAAGTAAATTTAATAATAACTATCTTGTGGTGAAGCTAAGCTACAAAAAAGTAGCTTATAGTATCCATTTAATAAAAAGTAGCTTTGTAGCGCACCTAAACTACAAGTTTTACTAAGCAGATTGTATTGTAGCTACCCAGATTTAGTAAAAACTAGTTTGTGATGGAGATCAGCTACAAAAATAGCTGCGTCCGTTTAATAAAAAGTACCTTGTAGCGCAGCTAAACTACAAATTTTACTAAGCAGCTTGTAGTGTAGGTACCTAAATTTAATAACAACTAGTTTGTGGTGAAGCTAAGCTACAAATAAATAGCTTATAGTATCAATTTCATAGAAAGTAGCTTGTAGCGCAGCTAAACTATACGTTTTACCAAGGAGCTTGTAGCATATAGCTATCTACATCTAATAAAACCTAGCTTATGGTGGATCTCAGCTACAGATATTACTAAGTAGTGTAGTTAGCTACATTTAATTACAAATAGCGTGTAGCTTAACCGAACTATAAACTAAGCTGAGTAATTTGTAGCGTAGCTAGTTACATTCAATAAACATTAGCATGTACCGGAACTCCGTTAGAAAAATTACTAAATAGCTTGTAGTGTAGTAGACGCATTTAATAAAATCAGTTTCTAGCTACAGATTTTACTTAGTAGGTTATAGTGACGCAGCTATTTTTTAAAGCTACTCTTACGACTTTCTCAATAAGCGGTAAAACCATAAATTTTCTCCTAATTACACTAAACTTACCACGCTAATTCTATTAAACTCCAAAGGAAGTCGTTCCAACTTCTTAAATTTGGAAACGACTCCGTCAAGTGACGTCAACATATTGTTGTGTATAAACAACGTTTGGAGATTGGTGTAAGCTTTAAGACTTTGCGGCAATTTTTCAATCCTGTTGTGTCCCGCATGGATCATCATCAGCCTAGGTGCTGATACGGGAAGCTGATTCTCAAGGGTAGTCAATTCGTTGGAATTGAGGAAGATCCATTCCAAATCGGTGAGGTTGGTCAGCGTTCCGTTTAAGTCTCTAATTTTATTCCGGCCTAGGTGTAACTGCCGTATGGTTGGCGGTATGCTGGTTAATTCCATTTGAGATATTAAATTTCCACCTAGCATTAGGTTTTGGATATATGGAATGTTCTAAAAATAAATTTAAATAGAAATAGTTCATTTGTACATTAGGTGCGGGTTAGTGTAGTTCAAATATGCCACGAACCTATGATAAGTTAGGGATTTTAACGTTTTAAGTGAGACCACTAGAGGGTGTTGTAAACATCAAATTTTGGATAAAATATTTTTAAAATAAACTTTCAATTTTTCTTAATATTAGATATAATTGCTACCTTAAAGCTGTCTTCTGCGAGCTGTCGAATTCCAACTCTTCCAAGATCCAACGTTTTGATAGTGGGAACATTTTCTAAAATTTGGGTAGGCACTGTCCCTATTTCGTTATCTGATAAACTGAGGTAGTTTATGTTTGTTAAGCCCAGAAACGCAGGCGCTGAAAGTTCGCTGGAAAAATGGTCAGTATTAGAAAAATATAAAAATCAAAGTTACACATAAACATAAAAAGTGTATCCAGAAATGGATGTATTTCACTGTTTAGTTGAAATCCGATTCGCACATATTGTTCTTATTATGCAATATAATACTTGCGTCCAAGGTTTTATATCTAGTTCTCCCACGTGTATTTATTACTATTGTGCAAGTTGCTTTTTGTTTCAATAATCTGTCTACAGTAGGAAATGGAAATTTTCCATATAAAATTTTAATGATTAGGAAATAGCAATATTTTTGCAACACAATCTGAGGATCCGAAATACCAAAAAACCAGACGCACAGTATAAGCACAAATTAGAAGTTTCGGTATGTACAACACACAGGCGGCTTCCTACTTCAGGAATAACGGCTGTACTAAACTAATGATTTATAGAATCCAGTAAGGATATTAACAATTAAGATAGTTTATTTGTATTTTGTGGCTATAAAAAATTATTTTAAATAAATAATTATATCTGAAACATTTTCTAAATTACATTCAGTAAACATTACATTTTATTGCACATAAAAAAGTATTTAAATTATTCTCCAACTCAAGAGGAGTTTGTTTTCGTTTCTCTCTTCATTTCTTTTTTGGTACTGCATGAAATAAAAAGAATTTGAACCGTGAAACATTTTTATTAATATAAAAAACACACATTACGAGAAAACTATTTTATTCAACGAAGAAATAATTATGTTTATGAACGAATAAGTTCTACTTGTGCACAAAAGGTGGCGCTGATGCACGCATCCGTTCACAATGTAATGGAAATGTTGGATAACACACTAATTCACCTTCTAATTTATATTTAAAATAAGTATAATTTAAAATTTTGTTTGTTTGTTAATCATTGCTGATTTTGAACAAAGTTTAAGGTTAGATTTTTGGTTTTGGTTGCCCAATACGATGTATCAAGGTTCACGAGATTAATAGGCTGGACCATAAGAAGTATACTTTGCCCTGAATAAAATTATAATAAGTCGTAAATGGAGTCATAGTAATTTGATAGTAGTTTATAAGTAATAGTTAAACGGTGGTATTGCCTAACATGTCTAATACACCATGAGCCCATATAAGAATCGCCAGGGGTAGTAGACAAAACAAGAGTAGATGTTCATAAAAATATTTGTACACGTTTATAACAATTATGTTTTGGCAATAACAATACTAATATATTTAAAACTTTACAGAAAAAGTCTTGCTAAGAAAGTAAAATAAACATATCTAAACAAAATTTTTTTATAGCATTTTAAGCATTGTCTCAAGCTGGGATATACATTTAAGAAGTAAATTTTAAAATGTAGTTTCTGTACCTACGTTAACACCTTTATCCTTTTCAACCTGTAATACTTGCACTTTGATACCTTGATATTGTCATTACTTTTATACTTTGAATACATCGATATCCTCAATACTTGCGATTATTTGATACTTTAGATGCACCGATATGTCAATATCTTTAATACTCCGATATTTACGTATTGATACAAGTGTTCCAATGTGGTATATCCATTTGATACTGATATTGTGGTATAGTCCAGCCTTAGTATAGATTTACATTATAAAATTGCGCTCTCGGAAATCCCCTACTTAAAGCATACATATAAATATAGGTTGAATATATTTCTATTTTACACAGTACACTGGTGGCTAAATTGTATACGAGTTAAAGTTTTAATAAACCGCCGAGATACTTCTGCCAAAAGACATTTCTCTGGAGAAGTGCCAGGCACTTCTTGCGGCTTGGAGCCCACGGTAAACTGTAGGTCCCCTATGTTTATGCATATTACTATATACGCACGCCCCAGGCGTTTGAGCTAAGGTCACTGATCCAAAAGATCACAGACAGAGACAGCGATGACTAAAAAACTAATATGCATAATAGACAATTTCCTATTTGTTAAAACACCACAAATTATAGTTTGTACAGGGTGTCTCATTTTTGATGTTTTTGGAGGGTATCTCGGAAACCATCAAAAAACTAACTAAGCAGTCTCGGGCTCTTTTTTTGAGAAAATAACAATATCGCAAACAGATCTTTGCTATGGCGATCGGTTAGGGAGCTACAGGCTGATTGTTAAAATTTGGCTATTTTTAAAATTGTTTTTATCTCGGTTATTATTAGGTGTGCAGAATAATTTTAAATTAGTCTTTTACTTAGTTTTTCCTGCAGAATCCATTGACGTCCTCATTTGTTTACTATGGGTTACAGGAACGGAGCAATGGAATAAATTTGTGTTTTTTTAAATGGAACACCCTGTATATTTTTGGGTAATTTTTGTACTCTTCAAATTTCCTTTACAAATATATAATATACTCTACACATATATAATCATTATAATTAAGCTGGAAAATGGTATTTTATTAACATTAAGTTTCAATTATTAATTAGGAGGCCTAGCATGCAAATAACAAAGGATGAAATATATGAGGAAAATTTAAATGCGAGAACTTACTTGAGAATTCTGGAAACACATATCGTTCCTTTTATGGAAAATCTTGCTTTGAGGGAAAGGCAAAAACTATACTTTCAGCAAGATGGTGCACCATCTCACGATGGCAGAATTATTGCAGAATGCCTGAATATAAACTTTGGACTGCAGTGGATTGTGAACATTGGGCCACACAGGTGACCTGCCCGGTCAGCCGATATGACATTAGATTACTTTTTCTGGGGATTTGTGAAAAATATATTATATTTAAATAGACATAATACACCAGAAGAACTGCATGAAAATTTTGAAGCGGCCATTGTAACTGTAACAAAGGTTCACATCCGCAACGCAATTAACAGCGTGAGAAAACGGTGTCAACTATGTATAAATAATAATGGACTGCAATTTGAACATTTAATGTAGTTTTGAACGTTAATGTTAATAAAATATCATTTTTCAGCTTAATTATAATGATTATGTATAGAGTATATTATATATTCGTAAAGAAAATTAGAAGATTAAAATAATTACGCAAAAATATACAGGGTGTTCCATTTAAAAAAACAAAAATTTATTCCATTGCTCCGTTCCTGTAACCCATAGTAAACAAGTGAGGACGTCAATGGATTCTGCAGGAAAAACTATGTAAAAGACTAATTTAAAATTATTCTACACACCTAATAATAACCGAGATAAAAACAATTTTAAAAATAGCCAAATTTTAACAATCACCCTGTAGCTCCCTAACCGATCGCCATAGCAAAGATCTGTTTGCGCTATTGTTATTTTCTCAAAAAAAGAGCCCGAGACTGCTTAGTTAGTTTTTTGATATCTGTCATGGTTTCCGAGATACCCTGCAAAAACATCAAAAATGAGACACCCTGTACACTTCACAGTCTCAGAAAATTTAAATTCTGTTGAAGTACCCTTAAATAATTTTGCAGTTTTTTTTTTGTATGACTTACTAACTTATTACTAAAGACATAACAATTTTCAGCTGATATTGTTAATGTGCACGGCACACCGGCGGCTATATAAACAAGTGGTCGATTTAGAAATTGGAAATTCTAATAAAGTACCCTTAAATAATTCCCGAGTACTCGCTTGACTTCCACAGAGTAAAGACGTGCACCAGGCGTAAGTGTGTCGAGTGATAAACATTTGTGTGATAGACGCGAGGTCAAGAGCACTTCTCGTCGATAATAATTTTGGATTTTACTGTAAGTAAGGTAATTTATAACTTACTAAGAGGCGAAAAATATTTAAGGCAGCAATGCTGCCAGCCGGTAGCGGCTACAATGGGCAACAATACATGATTACTCAGCAACAATACCCGAATAACCTACCCATGAATACCCCTCAAGGGAATAGTGCGGGTATTATGTTACAAAATGCTAATCCACCGACAATTCTAACTTCCCAATCAAAGCAATCGCAATATTCACAACAAACAAAAAATCAAGAAGAATCAAACCAACCTA
>JABXWE010021028.1:0-34762 GCA_014611495.1 Limonius californicus | reverse complement strand
AGCCGTAGGTCCCGTGCCACTACGATGTGTGACACGTTAAAAATCACTACTGGGGTTGGAATTACCCCAGATAGGCAAAATTCTTAGTTAGGGTGTACAATGGGCCAAATGTGGCCTAAGTGCTTAGAGATGCTTGGAAAACCGCGTCCTAGATCTCGCTCTTTCAAAGCAAGCAAGCAAGTTGTTGAGGTTAGAAACGGGATAACATGCAAAATATTTAGGTGATATACCAATTAAACATTCCAGTATTAATTTGGTGACATTATAAATATTAAATTTTTTATGTTCATTTACACTTCACAATTAATACTTACTTTTGAGGTGATAATCGCGTACTATTCACAGCACCCCAAACCCCAACCGGTTACCTTTAAAGCACGCTTTATTAGTAATATCAGTTGTACCAACTGTGGCGTACAATTCTCATCATCTGGCGCGCATTTTAAATATTTTTATTTGGTGATATTAAGCTGGTCCACTTAACCCCATGGACCACTTAACCCCCATTTCCCCTAAAATAAATACATGGGAAAAATATGATGAGGTAGGTATATTAAAACACGAACAGTCAGGTAGCTTGGACACATCCAAAGATACAAAAAAGATTCTGTAATAGGAAACCATACAGAATAAAAACCAACCAAACAAAAGTCAATTAAGAAATTACAGACTGGGAAGTTAAAAATTAGAATGAATGAATAATATGAAACTATCAGAAGGATGCAAATGAGGACTAAGAAAAAGATTATAAACGTTTCTGAAAAGTAACGAAATTCAGAGAGGAATAGAATGCCAAATGATACTGATGCTAACTGTACCACCTGACACGTCGTACACTGTGACATACAATTTATGAAGATAAGGAAACACATTAAGCACCTGTACGAGATGTACATCCATCACGTATCATACATAGTCCTCCAAGTGAAGAAAGAAATATTTCCAAACTAAATAATTCTGGAATTAAAAAACTTTTCTATTTAGCATCCTTTCAATATTGTAGAAGATATCCTTCTCAACAATCCCATTGAGCCCTTTTATATATACAATATACAGGGTGTAACAAATTTTTAAAAACAAAAGAAGGTTCAAACTATAATTATGACGAGTACGTAATTACAACATTTGTTCAAAATGTCCGTAGTCTGCTAGAGATGGTTCCAAATCTCGTGAACGGTGACCTGCGCGAGGGAGGAGCCTAAATTTGGAAGAAAGGGAAATTTTAAGTGAAACTGAAAAACATTGACCACCTTAAGGCGCGCGAAATTTAAAAGATAAAGATACTAGGTTATGGAAATAAAAATTAAACAATTCACATAAAAATAACCAAAATCCTTCCTAGTATTCTAATTTGGATTAAAATAATTTAGTGATTGATTTAAAAGAAAAACCGCAAACTACTGTAATTTTAGATTATTTATTAAAAACATACAGCTAAATTTCAACAATAAATTTAAAAACCTCCAATTTGATTTTGACCTGTTGGGCTAGGCTAGAATATGACTAAATCAAGAAAAACGTTTAATATATAATTACCAATTTATTTATATAAATTTACAACAGTTGTCGAAAAAGACTGTTTTTGAAGTAGCAATAATTAAAACTGGAATAGAAATCGCAAAAAAACACCACCTGCTAAGAATGCCACGTGCAATTGAAATGTCAAAATCACCACAATCGCCATTGCGCTGGTAGCCTAATGTTTTTAGGCCGATCTTGCGTACAGTTTACGCGGCGTAGTCTAGTCTAGTCTACTGCGCAACTGTTCATGAGATTTGGAAATACTTCTACTAAACAAGCTTCAGCACGTCGTTGTATGGCTCGAACAGAGTTGCGTACCATCTCCGGTGTTATTTCTCGCGGTTTTGCAGCGCATTCAGATTGGCCACTGGTGTTTTGTAGACCAACGATTTTAGGTAACCCCATAAAATGGTGTAGATCGGGCGAACGAGGCGGCCAAGCAATTGGACCGCCTCTGCCAATCCAGTGGTCAGGAAAATAATGGCCGAGGTAGTCACGTACAATTAACGCGAAATGAATGCCCGCTCCATCGTGCAAAACCACGTGTTTCAACCAATCGATTAAACACTCATAAGTTGAGATTCAACACTTTTTTCTGCGATTTTCAGAATTTTAAAACCGCGGTAGCTCGCAAAATAGTGGTCTGATCAAAAAATGGTAGAGGAACTTTTTGTTTAGTTTTTGTCGCATAACAACATCCCACAATCCGTGGGCGCGAATTTCGAAACACCCTGTATATACATGTATGTATGTCTGTATATAACAATAACTTTCACAGGTAGCCACTAGGTTTTTTTTTATTAAATTTATTTTCAAATGATATTAAACGATCCAGGATTCTCTGAAGCTGCAAACGATATTTTTTAGGTTCTTGCTTCAGGAGAATCTTTACTATAGGTACCAAGTGAAGATAAATATTAGCAAAAACATAAAATTTTAGTGAAAATCTTCGTGAAGGGATTTTCTACGAGGTAAACGAGGTCCGCAGACCTAGCTCGCAATTTCTTTTGGTAGTCATTGTCATTTTAGATTTTTGGGAGGGTGAGTTACCTCACGAGCGCTTAGGCCACATAAGTGAGCCTATTGTGCTGCCTCCCCATCAGCTCCCCAATTTGGGCATCACCCAAGCCATCCAATCTTTTGGATGTACTGGAGGACATCCGCAATTGGAGTGTTGCTGATTTTGTTCGTATCAGACCAAAAGTCTCCCAACAGGGATCCTCTGATTGTTGCGAGAGCTGGGCAGTGACACCGGACGTGTTCTGCCTTCTTGTTATCCCCGCTGCATCTTCGGCAGATTGGCTGTCCGCCAGTCCCATCCTGTGCATGTGTTGATATAGCGTGCAGGGACCAGATAAGATACCTACAACTAGTCGCAGGTTATTTCGGGACAGTGCACACAAAATTTAGCTGTCTTTGGCGTGGGTTCAGTAATAGCAGCCCTTGCATGACGACAACTTTCAGTGTTTACCCATCTTCGTGTGAAGTTTTTTAGGGTTTTTTGGTATAGCATAAAGATAATGTCCTCAGGGATATAGGAATAACAGGTTCTGGTCCCCAAATATGTTGTCTCGCAATCTTATCGGCCTCCTCATTGCCGTAATTTCCGTCATATCCTTTCACCCATATAAGAGAAATAACATTATCTCTTGAGATATCGTCGAGAGCTTCATGGGACTGCAGTACCACTCCTGAGGCAATTTTGCTACCCAGGACTGGTAAAGCGGCTCTGCTGTTACTGTACATACCAATACGTTCGTTTGTTGATCTGTCGGTCAAGAATTGCATTTGCACCATGCGTTATTCCCACTACCTCCGCTTAGAAGACGGTAGCAATTTTGTCTAGTGGTATACTGGAACGTAGGTTTCGGTCTTTGAAGCAGACTCCAGCACCCGTTCCATGCCTTGTTTTAGATCCATTGATAAAAATGGATATGCCCATATGCCGGGTTGGCTCAGAATTGGCATAAACACTGAAGTGTCTATTGAAGGCATATTGTGGGGGGAGGTAGTCTACCATTGCGTCTAGAAGATGGATCTTGACGACCGCCTCATCCATAATGCGGGTATGTCTGCCTCCCCTGTCTGCTGTGTGCTACAGACCTTTATGAGGCAGCCTTAAAGCCGTCGTCACAGCTAGTTCCCCTACAAAAAGGTCGAGTGGTGGAAGGCATAAGATTACCTCTAAGGCAGCCGTAGGGGTTGAACGTATAACACCTGTAGAACTAAGACGAGCAAGGCGTTGTACATGTCCTAGTTTGGTTGCTGCCGTAATTTGTCTGACCCTGGGCCACCAGACAAGTGCTCTATAACGTAGTATAGGTCTAATCACGGTAGTATACAGCCAGAAGGTAATTCTAGGAAAGAGTGCTCAGGATTTCCGTACAGCGCGGCGACACTGCCAGAAAGCCAAGCATGTGTTTTCAATTTTAGCTTTCAAATGTTTTTCCCAATTCAGCTGTTTGTCAAAAATAACTCTGAGGTATTTGACATTATGTGAAAAGCTAAGAAAAGTGTCAAATAGTAAATGTATACGTAAGGGTCCAACTTTCCTTTTCTTCGTGAAAAGTACCATTTCTGTCTTCAAGGGATTGACAGAGAGGGACTGATCGCTACACCATTTTTCCGTTATTTGCAGCGGCGCCTGCATTAAGGTGCAGGTGTGTGATGTCTTAGTGTATCACTAGATGGCGCTACATTACAAGTATTCATAAGGTGAATGTACGGTTATGTATCATTATTCATTTTTCATTTTACAAGAATAAAGTTGAGTAAGATTACAATCTTTTTATATCATACATCATAACATTTGGCGACGAGGAAAATCACTTTTAGCATGGAGCACACACAAAGGTATATTTTTGATAGAAAGGTTACCGTTTGGTGTTAAACCAGCGTGTGCAATTTTCCAAAGACAAATGGACATTATGCTACAAGGGTTAAAAGGGGTATGTTGTTTTATAGATGACATAATCGTTACAGGTGCAAATAGAGAGGAGCACTTGAACAACTTAACAGCGGTATTAAAAAAATTACAGTCGCAAGGACTCCGATTAAAGTTGGAAAAATGTGTTTTCTTTCAGAAGAAAATTAATTATTTGGGGTACATTATTGACAAACAGGGTTTACATAAAGATGTAACAAAAATTAAAGCTATAAAAGAAGCTCCTAAACCAAAGGATGTAACTCAAGTAAAAGCTTTTATTGGGATGGTGAATTATTACGGTAAATTTATAAAAGATTTGGCGAAAATATTGAATCCTTTGTGTGAACTGTTACAAAAAAATAAAGAATTTAGGTGGACACCAAAATGTGAAGAATCATTCATTAACGCGAAAGAAGCGATATCTTCAGAAAACGTATTGGTAGATTTTGACCCAAATTTACCTTTAAAATTATCTTGCGATGCATCACAAGCTGGTGTCGGAGCCGTGTTGTCACATGTTTTTGAAAATGGAGATGAGAGGCCAATTGCCTTTGCGTCAAGAGTGTTATCGACAACAGAAAAAAGATATTCAATGGTAGACAAAGAAGCATTAGCAATTTACTTTGCAATTAAAAAGTTTTCACAGTATTTACTAGGACATAAATTTATCTTAGTAACTGATCACAGACCGTTAGTGTCAATTTTTGGAGAAAATAAAGCTATGCCAGCAATGGCAGCAGGAAGGTTACAGAGATGGGCAGCATTTATTAGCAATTATAACTACGAAATTAAATATGTTAAAGGCAGTTTAAATTCGAATGCAGATGCATTATCGAGAATGCCACTAGACGTAAATTGGTTCGGTATTGAAGAAGAAAAATTAGTAGGTAGTTATTTACATTTTGTAGAAATGGAAACTACGGTAGATAAGGAAGTTGTTAAGAGCGAAATAAGAAAGGACGAAATTTTGAGTAAAATTTTTGCATGGATTTGGAAAGGATGGCCAAATTACTTAAGAAAAGAGGAAAAAGAATTTAAACCTTATTTTGACAACCGAGATGTGCTAACATTAGAGAAAGAAACAATTATGTGGGGTCACAGGATTGTAATTCCAAAAAGTATTCAACCAAAGATTTTAAAAGAATTACATACCACACACTTGGGTATTGTTAAGACTAAGGGATTAGCCCGATCATACTTTTGGTGGCCAGGAATGGACTCAGACATCGAGAACATGATTTTATCATGTGAAGTTTGTTTGAAATGTCGGTCAGATCCAGCAAAAGTAATTCCGAAGCTTTGGCCCATTACAACAGAAGTATTTGAGAGAATACATATAGACTTCGCAGGACCATTTAATAACAAACAATTCCTGATTATTGTTGACAGTTATAGTAAATGGCCAGAAGTATATGAAATGTCATCCACAACGACTAAGAATACAATTGAGAAACTCAGGGAAGTTTTTTCGAGGTTCGGAATACCAAAGACAATGGTAAGTGATAATGGTTCTCAATTGGTAGCAGAGGAAATGGAGGAATTTTGTAGAAGAAATGGTGTGAAACATATAAAATCTCCACCATATCATCCTAGTAGTAACGGGGCAGCTGAAAATTCAGTAAAATCGTTTAAAAATGGACTCCGAAAAGTTTTAATAGATCCGCAATATAGTAACATTACATTGTCTACTTTAATTTGTAGGTACTTATTTTGGTATAGAAATTCAATTCACTGTAGTTCAGGGGAATCTCCAGCATTTAGAATGTTTGGACATAATTTAAGAATGCGTTTCGACAATTTAAAACCAGAACAAGGAACTGAAAATTATCCAGAGGAAAATGAATCTTTAAAAAGCAATAGGAAATTTGTGAGGGGAGAGATGGTGTATGTTAGAGATTACAGGATTCAAAGCAAGAAAGCATGGATAAAAGCCAGATTAGTAAAACAAGTAGGTTCAAGATTGTATGAGTGTTGGGTACCCGAATTACTGTAGAAGACATGTAGATCAGATAATTAAGATAATAGATAATAAAAATAGTGTTGTAAAAGACATAGGAAGTAGAATAGCTGATATCCGCAATAATGATGAAACTTTTGAGAATATAAAGAAAACAGGAATATTATCTAAAGAACAAGAATTAAATGTAGCAAGCTCTGATAGTAATACTGAGGCTAATGATATTATAAGTAAGAAAAACATAGATAGCAATGTATACGTTAAGCAACGGCCCATCCGTAATGTTAAGAAACCCGACAGGTTAAATTTATAACTTAAAAGGGGGAAGTATTGTGATGTCTTAGTGTATCACTAGATGGCGCTACATTACAAGTATTCATAAGGTGAATGTACGGTTATGTATCATTATTCATTTTTCATTTTACAAGAATAAAGTTGAGTAAGATTACAATCTTTTTATATCATACATCATAACAAGGTGCCCTCAAATTTCCCTGTGATTAGGATGGCAATGTCATCCGCATATCCAATGGTATAGAACCCATCATCATTGAGTGAGCTTAGAAGCCTGTCCACCGGTGTATTCCCCAACAGTGCAGACAGAACCCCACCTTATGAACAGTCTTTCATCACTACATATCTAATAGAGCTGTCTCCTATATTAAATTGCACTGCTCTCATCGTAAGCATGTGCTTTATCTACTCACATAGAGTAGGTGCAACTCCATGTCTACGTAAGGCAGAGTGAATACTTTCAAATGAAGCCTTGTTAAAGGCTCCTTCAATATCAATGAAAACTCTCAGAGTAGACATTTTATTATCTAGCAATCTCTCAATTTGATTCACTACAGCGTGTAGCGCCGATTCAGTAGATCTCCCTGGGATGTGAGCATATTGGTTAAGGTGCTGTGGGTGCGAAACAAGCACCTTCTCCCTTATTTCTCTGTCACAAAGTCTCTCAAACGTCTTTAGTAAGGAGGATGTAAGACTAATGGCACGATATGATTTGGCCAAGGAGTAGTCGGTACGCCCTGGTTTAGGTATAAAAACTACCTTCTCTTCTCTCCAGCTCTTCGGTATATATCGAAAAGCGATACATGCCCGGTAGATGCGCACCAGGTGAGCAAGTATCAAGTCCAGTGCCCATTGTAATAGGGCTGGAAAGATACCGTCCACTCCTGGTGACTTGTAAAGAAGAAAGGAATTTATAGCACAGGTTATTTTGTCACCCCGTACGACCTGGTGCGCCACTTCCCAATCCTCCTCGGTGGGAGGTGGAGTGCCGGGACAATACAGCCTGGGAAATGTGTTTAAATTAACACTTGCGCTGTCTCTTGGGTTTGGTTTGGTATGGTAGTAGTATTTAAAATCTTGTATGTGAATATATCTCACCATAGATGCTGGGCAAATTAAAGTTCTACCCATACCTGGTTGAGGTTTTCTGATAACATTTATTTGACTACCTAGCTATACTACAAAACTCCAAGATGTAACGAGCAAAATTTGTATCATAGTGTTGTGTACTGGCAGAAAATATACACAAGGAAAAATAAAGGATATTTTCATGTTGATTATAGTACAGTTATCTCCGCAGATAACCGACAAATACCTAATACTTACTTGCCTTAGAACGTTACAATTGAATATTTTGTAACATATTCTAGAAACGGCTAGGCAAAGGTTATTGAAAAAACTTTGTATGAAATAGAAAGGGTCAGCCGGCCAGGTAAGTCTAGATTGAAATTGTTTCAAGATTTATTCGACTGCATAGAATTATTGTCTCAGGAATTGTTTGTTTCTGCATCCAAGAGTTGTTTTCTGAATCACTTTAGGACAGTTTAATCCAGTGTGTCTTTCATAACTAAATGATGAGCTCTTGGTAGTACCCTGGGAACGAGACTAATATTTGTAACATTCACTGACGGAAGAAGTTTAATAGTTTTTTTTTTAATTGTTGGGTTACAGTTCATGAAAAAAAGTCTTCTATAACATCAAGGATACTAACGGTCGAAGGTAGTTCTCACCTTCCTTAAAAACGAAGATATTGACCATCATACTTTGTTGGATAATATTTTCCACTACTACGTTTCTAAAAGTATGATAACAATCAAGTGGTGGTGAATATTATAGTCTTTATGACCACTGTATGTTATTATTTATTTGTTTAACAAAACAAAATAAATACCAAGGTTATTCGAACACTAATGACCGTTTAAATATTCACGCCGGGGGGCAGTCATTTTAGTGCATTGTGGGGGTGCTTTAGTGGTTGATCAGCTATCCACATGTCACTTTACCGTGGTTCTGTCATTGTATTCAATTGTATAATAAAGCGGCATAACGAACACTACGATTAAAAATTCCGCCAAATGCGAAGTGCCTGCTGTGTTTCGTTTTCTCCATGCAAAAAAAACGAAAACGCAACCGAAATGTACCCTCAAGTATGCGAAGTTTATGGTCCAGGCATCATGAGTCAACGAAAGGTGTAGCAAAGATGGTCGAACAAACGTGCACGATGAGGAACGAAGTGGAAGATCCTCTGCAGTGCAAAATTGGAGATTTAAATTCGCGAAGATAGGCATTTCACGATTTCGGAAATGGTCACCAATTTTCCTAAGTATTCACGATCGGTACTATATAAAATTGTCACGAATAGGCTTTATGCAAGAAGGGGGTACCAAAGTCGTTGCTGGAAGTTCACAAAAAGCAGTGAATGGCCTCTGCACTGGCCTTCCTGCATCGATACGAAACTGATGGTGATCGCATTGTGACTGGCGATCAGATTTAGATTTTGTACACAAATGTCGAAGCCAATCAATGGAGTGGAAACATGCAAAATCCCCTAAAGTTAAAAGTACTACTGTATTTTTTATGATTTCCTAGAACGTGGAACAATTAATGCAGACGTGTATGGGCATACCTTAACAAAGTTAAGAAAGGCGATTTAGAACAAAAGGCGAGGATTTCAGACCTCTGGAGTCGTGCTTTCGCACGATTTGGAATTTTTTAACCATTCCCCATACAGTCACGACATAGCGCCGAATGACTTTTTCCATCTTAAGAACATTTTAAGAACGAAATTGTTTTCTCGACGATGACGGTCTCAAACCGACGATCAAAATTGGGTTTTCGTCACAAGCAGCAACCTTCTATGAGGAAGGTATGCAGAAACTTGTACCACTATAATAAGTGTTGTAATTCAAATACGACTATATAGAGAAATAGTTTAGGAGTGTATCTAAGATATAAGCATAATAGTTTTTTTTCAACTTTGCCTTTTTGTTTTACAGCCAACCGGCTCTTGAAAAATACTACGATTGCAGAAAAGTGGGGGATATGGTTCATGCATGACAGTACATCGAACCCCTATTTTCATATTGTTACTGAATATTTAAAAACCAAATACGGTAATACATATACCTGTAAGAATAAACCCGTTGAATGGCCACGGCGATCACCAGATATATCGCATTTAGACTATTTTCTATGGAATTGGATGAAGTCTTTGCTTTGTTCTACGCCTACTGCCACGCAAGAATGTCTGTTGTTTAGTTTGACTTAGGCAACGTGTCCCTGGAATAGTATTATGCGATTTTGAAATACCCTTCAAGAATTCAAAGTTTTAAACTGTAATGTCCTATCCCTATAACCTAGCGTTTTGCAAACTTTTGGATCTCGCGGCCCCTTTTTTAAATAATATGTTATGATACACACACCACCCTTTGTAGCAAGACGGAATCTCGAACTGTTTCGAGCGCTGTAGAATGGTCCATAAATTCTTACAGTGGGGACAGAAAGTGTAAAACCATGGTGAGTGTTCAGTTAAGTCAATTTAATAGGAAGGGTAGCAGCAAGTAGACGCGTAATATTTCGTTTGTGTTCTGTTGCAGCTGAGTGATTTAAATTTACACAAATATTTATCAGACATGGAAAAATATTTAATCGGGTCTGCACGTAATTTTGAACGTGCAAGTACATCTGCTTCTGCAGATAAAGCAGTTGCTCTTAAAACAAACTCTAGGAAATAAGTATTGTGACGAGTATTCGAATTTTGGTTTCAAAAATAGTGTCGTTAATGGTGAAAAGCTACCACAGTGTGTAATTTGTTTAAACTTTTTGGTTGCTGGCAGTATGAAACCAAATAAATGAAAGAGTCATTTGCAAACAAATCATAAAGATCGTGAAAATAAACCTCGCGATTTCTTTGTGAAGAAATTGAAAGAGTTTAGTAATCATAAATTAGCCTTTAGTCGCCTTTAGTACAGTTTTGTCGTTGCCTATGCTCAGTGTACATCTTATAAAGTTGCACATCGCATAGTCAAGTGCAAGAAACCTCACACTATTGCGGAAAATCTTATTCTTTCTGCTGTCGTTGATATGGTCGCAAAAATGCTTGGAGATAGTTACGGTAAAGAGATTCACAAAATAACAATATCAAATAATCTATTAGTAGGCGCATGTCAGAGGATCTGCAGGAGCAGCTTTTCTTGAAGCATACAAGCAGCTAGACGAGGAAACGGATATTATCAAAGACGCACATTTGATAGCCTACGTTCCTTACTGCGATAATGCATCTATAAGCAAGGATTTACTTTTCTGCCAAAAAATTCAGGAAAGAACTGCAGGTGCAGATGTGTTTTAAATGACATAATTATACAGTAAACCCTGTCCTGGAGTGGATAAACTGTGTTAGTGTTTGTACTCATGGGGAAGCGGCGATGGCAGGAAAATATGACAGTCTAGAAGCACGTATACGCAAAAAGAATCCAAATGCCACTTGTAACCTTTGAATGATACACAGGGAATCATTCGCTTTTAAGGCAATCAGCACAAGACTTCATTTGGTATTATCCATTGTAATTTTTTTTTAATTATTCAAAAACAAGGCATTTTAGGCAAGACTATTATCTTCAATGTGCGATGATATGGGCACTGACCATTCAGCACTATTGTTTTATTGAGAATATCGGTGTTATCACTTGAAATAGATATACAGCAGGATAGGCAAGAAATATATACGTTTTGGAAAGAAATAAAACACAGAGATGTCGAGAATTTTGTCGACGAACTATTCATAATGATATTGGATTAACTGACAAACATTTTTTTAAATTAAATTTATATGTGCAGTTGCAAGGAAATCATACTCGTATATTATAACTACCAGTTAAAATTGGAACTTTCGTCACACAGGATAAACAGTAAAGATACAGAAATGTTTATTAACTTAAAAACATTTATTAACAATAACAAACTAAGCCATACCTATGCATGTGTCATTTTTAGATGCATAGAATGTCATTTAATAACGTTATCTAGAGATTTTAAACGTTACTTCTTTGAAAATTTTAGTCTTCTGACCAAATACGATTCGATAGCAAATCCCTTTAAAGTTACACCTACCGATTTATCGTTGGAAGAAGAGGAATCACTGATTTATCGTCAAATTGTTAAGCTTTGGATTAAGTCGCAAGAGGAATTTCCAGCATTGTTCAAGAAAGATATGTAGATTATATTGCCATTTCCTAAGTCTTATCTTTGTAAAGTTGGTTTCTCTGTAGTAGCTTGTATAAAATAGAAATACAGAAACAGGCTCAACATCGAAAGTGAACTAAGGGTAGCGGTTAGTCATTTAGAAACAAACTTGGACAACTTATGCAGTTCAAAAAAGGCAGATTCATACGCGCATGTAAGCAGTGTATGGAAATACATATATTGCGTACCCAACTGCGAAGGAATGGTGCCGAAAATTTAAGAATGGAAAGAGGGGACTATGGATCGAGGTCCGTAAAATAGATAGGTTGCCTCGTAACTCTCGAGGGGCGTGGTCTTATGCAGGGGATGCACGTCATCCAGCCTGCTGCTGCATGCATCGAGGCTCAGTTGCGTAAGTTACAGTTTGGGTTGTAGGTTGGACAAGTGTTAAGTTATATTAACCCTGGAATGCTATTGTACGTAAAATTTACGTGTGGACTACATTTTTTTGCTCGCCATTTTATTCTCATCAGCGCCCCCCTCCCCAGCCGCCAGCAGTGCTTTGGGTGATCTATCGGTAATATCACTCGCATAAATTAGTATGCCTAAAGCGTTCGTAGTACTGGTTAGAGCCGAATTCTTAAAAGTCGACACGTAATTTTTACGTAGCAATAGTATTAAGCGTTTATAGTAAATACGTAATTTTGACGTGGCAATAGTATTAAGCGGTATAAGATTACCCAAAAATGTCTCGTAAGGGTTTAACCGAAAAAGAATTGGAGGAACTTTTGTATCAGAGTAGTGACAGTGAAACCGAGGATAATATCGAAATTAAAGAAATTTATAGCAGTGACTCTGACGATAGCGTAGCCGATCCTGACTTTGATCCTGATGAAAACGGTGTTGAGGAAACATTTGCTAATAACCTGGTAAATACGTGGTCTGAGCGACGTACTTCATGTAGTCGTAAAAAACAACAAAGTGCTGATATTGCTCAAGCTGTGTCATCTGCCCCGGTAAGTAAATTGTTCTTCTTTTCAACAAATTTGTTTTAAGAATAACATTTATTTCAGGATGGTTTAGTGACGCAAGATGAAAGTATTCAGGAAGATTGTGTACTTGTTCCAGAGGCTGACAGTTTACTTGGTAAAAATGGATATTTGTGGAAAACCAAACCTAAATGTGGAGGCAAAACACCATCCATAAACATTGTACATGTGAGGCCAGGACCAACACAAAAAGCGAAAGAACTTCTACAACCTCTGAGTAATTTTCAGTGGTTTTTTCCTGATACACTTCTCAACAAAGTAGTGTCTTACACCAATCAGGAAATCAACAGACGCAATAAAAAGTACAAGGTAGCATCACAAACCATATCTGAAACAAATCTTGTCGAACTCAAATCACTTTTGGGTCTTTACATACTCGCTGCTGCCCTAAAAGACAATAACTTATCAACAAGAATTATGTTTGATCCTTCCTTTTCTGGTGCACGTTACAAATCAACAATGAGCAAGGGACGTTTCGAATTTCTAACTGCTTGCCTTAGGTTCGATGATAAAGCTACACGAAATGAAAGAAGAGTACACACTGTATTTGCACCTATCTCAGAAATTTGGGACGAGTTTATTGAGATCTGTAAGAGCAGTTATAAACCAGGCACGTATGTAACAATAGATGAGCAATTAGTAGGGTTTAGGGGAAGATGTCCATTTAGGATGTATATTCCCAATAAACCTTCAAAGTACGGTATAAAGATCGTAATGCTTTGTGATGAATCGACAAAATATTTAATCAATGCAAACCCATATTTAGGAAAATCAACAAATACCAATGGTCAGCCTTTAGCTGATTATTTTGTTGAGCATCTTACTTCTCCCATTCATGGAACAAACAGAAACGTAACCATGGATAATTGGTTTACATCTGTGCCGTTAGTAGATCGATTTGTGGCAAAACCATTCAATCTTACAATAGTTGGTACCATTCGAAAAAATAAAGCCCAGCTCCCAGCGCAAATGATTGAAAATAGAAAAGAACGTAATATCGGTACTTCAATTTTTGTCTATAGCGACAAAAGTACATTAGTTTCTTATAAACCAAAAAAAAATAAAATAGTCAACCTTATATCAAGCATGCACACATCTGCTGGAACAATCAAATCTGATACGAAAAAGCCTTATATAATAGAAACATATAACTCAACTAAAGGAGCAGTTGATACGTTCGATCAAATGTGCCAAAACATGTGTGCCAATCGCAAAACTCGAAGGTGGCCACAATGTATTTTTTATAATATGATTAACATGGCATGTATTAACTCTTATGTAATATATTGTCACAATGTTATTTTACAAGGAGGAACACCATTGTCTAGACAAATATATATGACGGAACTTCATGAAGGCTTATGTAAACCACAACAAATGTTTCGTCTGGAAAACACAACCAACATCAGTCGAAGTTTAAAAAGAACTATTGCAAATGTAGCAGAACATGAAGAACCTGCAGAAAATTATACTGAAGAAAATCAGAAAGGTAAACGAAGATATTGCTCAAGTTGTCCGTCAGCCAAGAAACGAATGACAGTTACCTACTGTCCCAAATGCAAGAAACCAATTTGTGGAGAGCATCAGGTGAAAATATGCCAAAAATGTTGGTAGCTATGTTTTACATTTTTTATCTTTTTTCGAAAAACATCTTATATATGTTTAATGCTTGAATAAACGGTTTGTTCTTATAACATTTAATTTTTTTTAACTTGTATTTTTTTACACGTAAGATTTACGTGTCAATAGTATTAAGCGCTCATTAATTAGCAATAGTATTCCAGGGTTAAGAACAAAGTTTTATTGTGCAGTTTAGTTATAAGTGTTTCTTTTTTTTTGTTAGTAGTTATTTATTTTAGTGGTTCATTTAGACGAAGTAAATTCAGAAGTAAGTAGGAACATTTATATTTTTTAAGAATTTATTATTAATAAGTCTAAATATATTGACTTTTAGATGCCTGGAAAGATATGTAGCGTTGCTGTTTGCAAAAGCAATTCGCATTTGGCAGAAAAAAATGGTGAAAAAATACGCTTCCTTAATTTTCCCAAAGACAATCAACTGAGAAAGGAATGGGTTCGAAGATGCCACCGGAAAGACAAGTTTGATCCCAAAAATAAGAGAATTTGTAGTAAACACTTTTCGCCTGATTGTTATGAAGATGCTTTGAAAGCGAAGCTCATGAATGAACTACCAAGAAAGCTGAAAGCTGATTGTAAGTAAAATATTTAAACTAATTTCGGAACGTGTTAAAATGATATTATGTATAGTTGTGATGCAATAAATTTTTATATGTGAAATCGTTGATTATATTTGTTTCTATATATTTTAGGTGTTCCATCATTATACTTGTTGCCTGAAAAATTGAGTACTGAATTGCCTCAAACATCAAGAACTGAACGGGCGCTTATAAAAAAGCAAAAAGAGCTAGTAAAAGATTTGTTGACCACTTCATCTATTGAGGAAAAGCAAATTGAAGCTACTGTTGCAGATCTACCTTCAAGTAGTAAAGAAACGCCCTACGAAATATTATTAAGAAACTATCATGCTGCCATAAAAGAAAATGAAGATCTAAAAAAGAAGCTCGTTGATAATGAAGCTCTTCTGAAAGAGAAAAATTTAGAATTACAACATATCATTAATAATTACGAAGGTCGTATTGATTCCAAAGTTCAGGAGTTATTTTGCGATTTTCTTACGCCTAATCAAATAAACATTATTTTAAAGAAAAAAACAAAAGCACGTTGGACCACAGAAGAGATATCCAAGGCATTTACCATACGGTATTTTAGTAAACGCTGTTATATCTATTTAAGACAAACATTAAAATATCCACTGCCTGGGATTTCAACTCTACAACGTTGGGCTGGAAATATAAACTTGCGAAGAGGTTTATTAAAAGATGTTCTTAATGTAATGTATATTGCTGGTAAGTCAAAAGACAACTTCAAAAGAATCGTAGTCCTTTCATTCGACGAAGTTAAAATTTGTTCAACTTATGAGTATGACCAAAAAGAGGATGAAGTTGTTGGACCACATGCATACATGCAGGTAATAATGGCGAGAGGCCTTTTTGACAATTGGAAGCAACCAGTCTTCATAGCCTTCGACACAAAAGTAACCAAATCTTTGTTAGAGAATGTGATCACAGAGTTACATAAAATAAATTACAACGTTGTTGCTTGTGTGTCAGATTGTGGGGGAAGTAATGTTGGGCTTTGGGGGACATTAGATATTAATGTGGACAAAACATACTGCTTGCACCCAGTCACTCAACAAAAAATTTACTTTTTTGCGGATGTTCCCCATATATTAAAGTTAACACGTAACTGGCTTCTGGATACTGGGTTTATTTTAGAAGGGGGGATAATAATTAATAAGCAACCACTCCATAAATTAATAGAAATTACAAATTCTGAAATAAGTTCCTGCCACAAGCTCACTCCGTTACATTTAAACTTGCGAAAGAGCACAACGCCAGAATGTCCCATTGGCTGCTCAGCTACTTTCTCATACCACAGCTACAGCTTTAAGGAGATACCTCCCTGGAGCCAATAAAGAATTGGCAAGAAATGTAGCAGATTTTATTGAATTAGTAAACAGTTGGTTCGACATTCTAAACTCTTACACACCTGCGGCTTCCATTCTGGCAAAGCAACCCTACGGTAAGAATTTAGAGGCTCAGAACGAAGCATTAGATAAGGCAAAACGCACATTTTCGAAAATGATTTGTACCTCTAAAAAATCTTTGCAAACATTTCAAAAAGGTTTAATAATTTCAACTTCGTCACTACAAGGGCTGTATAGGGATTTGGCTGAAGAATATAAAATAGCATATATCCTAACCCACAGGTTAAACCAAGATTGCCTCGAAAATTTTTTTTCGCAGGTGCGTGAACTTGTATTTTTACTGTATAATTGTCGTATAAAAAGCTCATTTTGATTTTTAGCTAAGAACAAAAGGTGGCCTTCATGACCACCCTGCACCTTTAAATGCCTTGTATAGAATCAGAATGATTCTTCTTGGAAAAAATCCAGGTATGGTCCAGGCACATTCAAACATTTTGGAGTCACCAGAAGCAGAGCGAGATGAATATGTGTTGGCTAGTGCTTTGGAAAAAGCCGATATTAAAGGACAATGGCAGGAAGCTGATAATCTAGACCCAGAAAGCCAAGAGGAAGATAATTTAAGCATTTGCTCTAGCAGTAGTACGTCATCTTCACTGTCAAATTTTCCTAAATTAGAAGGTATTGCAGAGAAGGATGGTTTGGTATATATTGCTGGATACTTGGCAAAGAAGCACCAGAAAGAATATCCACACTTGGGAAATTACACATACAAGGATAGTGATATAAATCTCCGTTCACCTGCAGCGCCTTCTTGGGTACAAAATTTATCCTTCGGAGGATTAACCCAACCATCTGAGGAATGGCAGAAAAACGTTCAAGACATGGAGAAATTTTTCAAAGTATTTCACAAAGAAAATGCGAGGAACGGCAATAAAATCGTTCAAAGGACTGCAAATTTTATATCAAGGAAGGTGGAGGGCATTCCTAAACCATTAATAAAGTCGTTTTCACGACAGAGATTGTTCATGAGAATTAAGTTTCTAAATACTCAAACAAGGTTAGGCAAAAGAAAATCAGAAAGTGATGCCCATAGAAAATCTGCTAAAAAAATAAAGAAGACCGTAAACTAATCAACCATTAACTGTTTTATACAATGACAATAAATTTTTGTAACTGTTTTAGTTAATTTATTTACAATAACATCCCTAAAATACTTAAAACACTAGGTACCTAAATATGCATTTATGTATATTCATCAACTTGTAATATATAGGTAAGTAGTTCACTTAACAAATCAATTAAATTTGTGTAATAAGAGTAAATATCACAGCCAAAGTGCATACTTCGTTACCTACGGCTGGCGAGTAGCAGGCTGGATGACGTAGCACTTGCTGCGCTGCTATTGGTCGAGAGTTATGAGGCAACCTATCTATTTTACGGACCTCGACTATGGATGACCCGCGACCAGGTGCACGGTGTACTGCATTAACAGAAAACATAAAAAATATAGTAGTGTAAGGCGGTATTAGAGAAAATCGTCGAATATCAATTAGAGAAATTTCAGAAATTATTGTTTCGAGTGTAGGATCTGTCCATAGTATTCCTTCGTAATCTGGGTTACAGCAATTTTGTTTGTTCGCAATGGATTCCTCGTCTCTTATCTAATGAACAAAAATACTTGCGAATGGGCTTATCTTTGCAACACCTCACAGACCATAGGAAGAACGGTGATGACTTTCTTCTGTCAATAGTAGTTGCTGGTGACGAATCTTGGTGCCATTACTACGAGCCATCCAGTAAGTTATCGTCGAAGCAGGGGAAACATTCAAGTTCACCGCCACCGTTCACCGAAGTTCAAAGCAGAACCTTCTGCGGGCAAGGTGATGTTAACTTTTATTTCCAACCATGAAGGACCCTTGTTGATTGAGTTTAAGGAACCCGCCTTGCATGTCAATGCAAATCTGTATAATTAATCTTTGAACAAGCTTCATCAAGCAATAAGGCGGAAACGTCCAGGAAAAGTTGGTCATTGGGGTCATGTTACTGTAGCCTCATGTTGCTCATGTGGTAGGTAAGAGAAAATCTTCAACGAAAGAAATGGAGGGTTTTAGAGCAAACCCGAATCTATCGCCTTGAGATTTCCATATTTTTGGATCGCTGATAAAAGAGTTAAAATGTCGGCATTCTGAGTTTGTCGCAGAAGTACAGATAGCTGTGGAAGATTTCTTCAATCAGCAGCCACAAGAATTCTATGAGCAGCAAAAATGGGTTTCAATTGAACACACCTCGTAGTTTGTTTAAAAAAACTGTTAGTCAGTTTTACGTAATTTTAGATTGTACTCGTATTAAGTAAATGTGTTTTGTATTAGTTTCAATATACTAATTTCCTTTCTACCATGTTTCTGCTGCACTCCCTTTCAAGGATTTTTGCGCCCTCCCAGGTGGGTGCGCTCCACCGTTTGGGAAACGCTGCGGCATAATCTGAATAATTCATTTTTTAACAATTTAACAGGCTTCCCCAACGAACTACGTATAACAAATTTATTGAAACTGAGTGGAGATATGATTCGCATTTATTCACTGACAGTAAACGAGTTGCACACTTATTATTAATTATCAACTAAATTTGATATCGCCGTTACGAAACAGTTTGTTTTAGAATTTTAAAAAACTCAGATTTTAGTAATGACCACGCAATAAAAACTTAAATGTACGCTTTACTGTGTCCCTTACACAATTACCACTGCAAAAAACAAAAATAACAACAAGCAAGAAACGTTTACCCCGAGGTTAATTGCGAAATTATTATTATTTCTTGTGATAAACCGCACGACATGTTATTATTATGTACATATCTTAATTGTACCATTTCTAACCATATTTATTCTTGTAGAAACATACAAATCAACACAAAATTTTATTATAAAATATTGAAGCAGGCAATTCTTAAGTAATAAAAACGCCAAAAGCTATAAAAATCCGAACCAACGTCCAAATGCGTTATCTATCGGCGTTGATAAAAATAATACGTGTATAAAGTGTTCTACTTGAGGCCTGATAAATAATCATAGACAATTGACCTATGTTTAGGAAATCAAGACACGTGGTTTTAAATTTAAATATTGTAGCAAGCGCTCGCATTTCAAGCTATTGAAATCCGTTGGATGCAGAATAAAGGCTCGTGTTGCAGCCCTAAAATGGCCCAAATAATTAGAAAACTCGTGGCCACGAGCAATGCACCGAAACCGGTGGCACCTTACAAGTAAGTACCAATTTTTATCTATTAGGTTAATATTCAAAATCGTTTGAATTGGAAATGTCAATAATGTGCGGTTATGTCATCGTTGCATATTTTTGCTTTCCCATTCAGTGTAAGGATTTAGAAAACGGAAACCAAATTCTAATTTTATTGTAACTGTCCATTCTACGCATTTATGAATTGTAAAAGTGAAGTGGAATTTCAATTTAAAATATGTCTGTAGGTGTGATTGAAAGAATGTCATAACTCCTAAGCATTATCTCCGGATAGGTTTGGCCCTATTTGGTGATAGTTTAAACGTAGAAATGTATTAAATCATTAATAATAACTAATAAGTTAAGGATAAAATTCTTAAGGTTAGATATACTAGGTGTTGTTAAAACACGGGTCCAAATCTCTACAGGTTGTTGGGGAACCAAATAACTGAATATCTCCGAAAATGTTTTATTAAAAAGTTATAAGAAAAATACTAACAAAGCACTTATTACAATAAATGTTGAAAATTCTTTCGTTCTGCGAAAATACAGACCTCTACTAGTCAAATTAATAATTGTCCTACTTTGTCAAATATTCCAGGTGTGTTTCGGATACGTGTAAATGCGTCTTCAATAAGCTCAGAGCTCAGAGCCCGACGACAATATTCACCACTTGTTCATAAGCAATATTTGTCACGTAGCTCTTTAAATAAAAATCGAGAGGGATTAAATCAGGCTACTTAGCTGGGCAAGCAATTGGTCGATCCATTACCGAGGAAATCTGCTGTTTCAAACATTAATAAATAAGGACTCCTTGTCAAAGCATTTTTGAACATTTGTTTTTAGAATTTTAGCTTATTGCTCCCCCTCTCCCAACACCCTGTAGAAATTTGGCCCTATATTTAAAAAGCATCCTGTATTTTATGTTGTAGCTACAAACTAAACCTGTTATAATTTTATAAATCTTTGAATTTAATTCCTGTTTAGAGTAAGGTGAGGTAACTGTAAACGACATTTTTAAAATTTAAAATATCTACTCTTTTACTTGTAATATACAGTGTGTCCAAGATAAGCAAGGCATGCACGGGAATCACTCAAACAGTGTCAAGTAGAAATTCAGTTAAATAAGAAGAATTGTTCTACATTTCCTGGAAAGCTAGGATCAGCATTCAAATTCTAGGAGTTTTACTTAATTCATAGAACAAAATTTAAAAAAAAATGCGTTTTCGTATTTATCTATCGATAATTTTATTATCACTAATTATAATTTTTCATGGTACATTAAAGTTTCAAGATATTGACAGGGCTTTGTTTTTTTAATAGACTGCTTTCGTCTGTCTAATGTTTGGTAGTTTTATTTTAACAAATAACAGAATAATGAAGAAACTGTTTCCTCTTGTAGTTTGCTAGAACTTAATTCTTAGGCCTGTACTGCAAAAACACGTACTAAACGGCACAGAACTTTGTACAAAATTGTCTGTGAACATGCGCAATAGATGCAAATTACGTTGACATCTATGAGAAAACTGTTAAAATAATCATGTCACTGTAGATAAGGTAGAAATCTCTTAATGTTTAATAATAATTGTTTATCTACTTTGATTTAATAATAGGTCCATTATGATACCGAAAACAGTTTAATAATGGAGGCTATTATTAAACTGTTTTTGGTAATAAAATCCTCTATTATTAAACTGTTTTTGGTAACTTTTTGGTTTTTAAGATTGGTGACATTTGCTTTCACTTTGGTCATAAAACGACAAATGTCAGATGTCGAATATACATAACCACAAACTCTATCAGAAATTTTGAATTTCTACATAACAAGTATCTCAAAGTAGATAAAATAGTATATTATACTCGTTTCATAACGGGCATTGTAGCACTTGTTCCATTGGAGCACTCCTCGCTACGCTCGTCGTGCCCCAAACCCATGCGTGCTACAATAAACCCGTTATGAAACTCGTATAATAATATACTATTATACTTTTGTTTACATAACCTCGAACGTTGTTTATCTTTTCGTGGCTTGTATTATTTTTGCGTTTTCGGGAAGGTTTTTTTTTTGTTTATAAGTTATATTAAGTTTGTGTAGAATGGTTTGCATTGAGACATTTTAGGTGGTATACGTGGTAAAACATTTACGTCTTCGCCCTCTGTGATCATTGATGAACACTAAGAAAGTGCTCGTTTACGCATCGATTTGACGTTGTTTCTGAACAAAATTCTGTAGACTTTAGAGCAGGAACTACAGAATTTTGTACAAAATTTTGTTGTATGACACGAGACAGAATTTTGTAGAAACACTTTGAACAAAATTTTGAACAACATTTTGTACAAAATTCTGTGCCGTGTCATACAGGCCTTAGAGTAAACTGGCAATCAACAAAACCAATGTTTATACAATTATTTAATAATAATTATGTAGGTAATCTATATTATTATTAAAAGTAACGAAAATTATTATTTATGTTTACCCCATCTAATTCACAATTACCTTGTAAATTAAAGATGAATGTTAATACAGACCTATTTGGAAACGATTATAACCGGTCCACAAGTAATTACGGGTGACAGGACTAAATACAATAGGACTACAAAACTGTTGTCTCTTCCTTTATGTTACATTACTAATAATTCGTTTTTTTTTTATCCGCTCCAACTGCTACGCCTGTTCACGAGTTACCGAAACAGAAAATGAAGTTCCCTAAGAAAAACAAAAATTTGATGATTACCTGTCTGCAACCGATCTAACAACAAAAACAGATCGTTATGCTAGGTTATAGAATGTGGCTGGATATTGTTTACAACCATAATATTCAATTGTGTATAAATCTTGAAAATTATAGCAACATGCAATAATCTTGTATATTCTATACTTTTCTAAGATCCCTTATCGCACAATAATCTGTTTTCGCTGTTAGACCGATTGTAGACAGGTAAACGAGCATCTTATGTTTCGGTAACTCTTTAACAGGCGTAATAGGTAGTTGGAGCTTATTTAACAATCGCATATTTAAGTATATGTATCAGAAAGGGAGACACAGTATTTTTGTTGCCCTACTGTATTTAATTCTGTAGCCCTGTATTAACTGTGGACGAACTGTAGTTTTAAATTTGGAGAGACTATACACATAAGCGTACTTGCCAGTTTTACCTATACGAAATGTATGAAAAGATCTGTCTACAAATACCACAAACATAAATTTAATTAATATTATGTGTGATAAGAAACAACTGAGGCATAAACTAACTTAAATTTGTTTAAAAAATTTAAACATGAACAATGGTTAAGGAAGTAATACAAAAACACTCATAGTTTTTATTATTCGACGTTTACACTATCAAAACATATATACAATGTAGCGATTCTTTTCGGGGATGTAACAGGTGGTTAAAAACTTTTGGTATTAGTTGTTGTTTACTAAACTTCTTTCGGGATGTACTATACCAATTTTTCTTTTGAACTGTTTGCATAATTTGTATCATTTTTCATTTTACCCTTGCTCTGACGATGGGTGGTTTTCTGTTAGTAATTGATCTTGGTTTATTTTTTCATAAACAAAACTAAATGAAAATTAATGGCGTAGCGCACGCAGCTACTCAAACATCAACTTTTTCAGAATGCGAACACGTTTCTACAAAAAATGTATTTTTCCCATACCACATCCTAAACTTCTATGAGTTAACATAACTGTTTAATGAATCCAAGTTTATCATTGCAAAAATTTTTGGGATGCTTCTCGATCGTGATGACACATTAAAAAACCACCGACAGAATTCTAACCTTGAAGGATTATCTTGCGATAGCAATTCATGAACTCTCAAGTCATATTCCAACAGAACAATTTATTTGTTGCGATAAGGGAGAAATACAGTATGTGAAAAAATTCTACATCACCCAAGAAAATAATTATTTCTTGAAGTTTAGGTACATATTTGGCGTAGTTTCCAAAAATTACTATTAATATTTGATTTAAATGATTATGTCAACAATTTATCTCTTAATTAGGTACTTAGAATTCCATAAACAATTTAGGTAAGTTGTTCTCTAAAATCGATAATCAATTATACGCGCATTTTCTAATAGTATCATTAAAATACATTTAACATGAAAATTAAAAGCATAATTAGGAGAAATACTTATTATATTATGAGTATGTATACTTGCAGGTACTGTGGATTATTTAGTTGCATATTGTATGTCCTTAACAGTGGAAAAATGTCATCGGAAAAGAAACCGTTCAAATCATCGGATTAAAAACGATATTAAATAATTTTTCATCATAAACAAGGCGCTTCCAGTCACGAAATAGCTATGAAAGTGCAATGCAATCAATCCACAGTTATTAGGAGACTGAAAAAAAATAATTCTTAATTCGACAGATTTAACCAAAATATGGTCGGAATGGTCTCCGGACACTTAAACGCGCGACACATAATCGTAGGTCATTTAATCACGGACAGTTAAACACGTTGACACTTAATCACAAGGGCATTTAAACACATAGACACTTAAACACTGAGGCAGATAATCACAAGGACATATAAACACATAGTCACATTGTGTTTGTAGTAAATTATTATCTTACTTTTATATGAAAAAAAAGTTATAGGCATATTTTAGTTGATCGAATTTTGGGTAACTTAGTGAAAGTGTAGATTACGTGAAGGAAAATGTCGTGTCTCTTATCTAACGCAAACGAACTTTGGTTTACATATTACCATGTTTGCGATCAACCAAAACCTGCCTATAACTTTTTTCTTTCATATAAAAGTAAGATAAGAATTCACTTCAAACACAATGTGACTATGTGTTTATATGTCTCAGTGTTTAAATGTCTCTGTACTTAAATGACGGTGTGATTACGTGTCGGCGTGTTTAACTGTCTGTGATTAAATGACCTATGATTATGTGTCGCGTGTTTAAGTGTCCTATCTCAGAAAATTCTTCGCGTGTTTAAGTGTCCCATCTCCATTATTTAGTCATGAATCTACCTTTAACGTTAAAAACCATGCTGCAAACACATATGTTGGAAGATTTCCTGGAGAAGAATTTTCACGACAGTGTGTTCTGCCAACAATTAAACATCCAACGTCTGTGATGATATGGGGCTGCATGTCTGCTGAAGGTCTTTGTAGACTACATGTTGTATTTGGCATGATAAATGCAGCCAAATACATTGATGTCCTACCGGCGAAAATGCTGCCTAGTGGAAGAGAGTTATTTCCTGACAAAACCTTTATCGTTCAAGATGATAATGCTCCTTGCCACAGAGCAAAGTTTGTTCAATCTTGGATGTCGATCAATAAAGAAAAAAGAATAGACTGGCCAGCATAATCCCCGGACCTATATCCCATAGAAAACCTACGGCAGAAAATTTCTAACATTATTTTAAGATAGAAACCCACAAAAAAGTGGAATTAATCGAATCCCTAATTGATGCCTGGTATAGCTGCGCTACGAAGGAAGAATTACAAAAACTGGTAAATTCTATACCAAAAAGGTGTGAATTAGTTATTAAAAACAAAGGATGGCCTATTAAGTACTAAAATAGTTTAAAATTAATTAATGTGTATTGTAATAAACGTCTACGAGTAGACTACATTATTATATAAAATGTACAATTTTGGTTTTTGAATAAATTTTATATGTCGAATTCTTTCCGTTTTTTACGGATCAACGTTTGGGCTATTATTATTACTAGTATTGTGTTTAAGTACGTGTATTATATTTGCAATGATGAAATGAAAAATATGTGAAAAAATGGATTTAAACTGCAATTTATCTTGTTTGTGCAACTGATGCAAAACATTTTCACGCCACTGTAGAAGTGTGTAGTTCAATATCCATTATTTCACTCGCTGCTGCCATAACTTTACTTGTAATTATCGTCGGCCGCGCACCATGTTTCATAACAACATTTTTAAAAATATTTGTTAAACACGCTTCTAAAGCTCTTTAATTTGTTGACTTACAAAAGCAGCATTTAGCAACTTTACGGAATACATCGAAGCAGTTTTCAATAGAATATGTCCAATTATCATCAACTTGTGTGTCATTTACGAAGTATTTTACTATCATCAACTTTTTTTGTTCAAATGTGAAAACCATTTTTTACTAGAAAATCACCTAACATAAGCAGGTATCATCCTTAAATGAAAAAATACCCCAACTACAAACAGATAACTACTAAAAAATCACAGCAAAATAAAGAATGTCAGATGTAGTTATGGAGGTGTTAGTTATTATTTGTCGGTTTTCAAAGAAAGTTTTTCGCTATTTTAGAAATCTGATAGTTATTTTTATAGCAATTAGCTTCAGTGGCGTTTCTTTGTTTTTAGTCCCGTTCTTCGTTTATAATGTAGATGATTTAAAATACTCAAACTCAATAAATAATATTCCTGGTGAGGTGCATCTACTGATAGTGCTTTGAGGCTTTTCCCCATATCAAACCCACCAATTAATAGTCAACCTTGCCTCACTTTTTAAATGGCTACAAAAAATTTAATTTAATGGATATGAATAACTATCACTGCTTTTCTTTTTTTTTAATAATTGAAACCAGATCAGCAAACTAATTGCTATACATAGTTTTGTTATAATATAAATTAATATCTTAGTAAATGTCTTAATGAGGTCGGCGGTCAGCTCCTCGGTCACTATTTATAAGTGAGCATAAATAATTTAGATCACTTATTCACTATCTTCTGACGATAAGAACATGTCCTGCGGCAATTTTCGTTTCAATCCTTGTGAATGTCTTTCTGTCCGTCTGTGTTATAGTACACTGCACTTGCACATTGTTGAATGTTTTTAAAGAATTTTTCGATGGTAGACATATTAAGTTCATCGTGGATTTGATTGTTTCTCATATACCATGGGGCATTAATTGTTATTCTTAGTATTTTGTCTTGCAACACTTGTAATTTTTTAATATGAGTTTTAGGGGCATTGCACCAAATTTGACAACAATATGTTAGAATAGGACGCAATACGGATTTATATATTAACAACGAGCATCACTGCTTTTAAAATATTGTAACTTATAAGGTTATTGCGCCCATCGGGCATAAGTAAAGCATGTTACCGAATGTCTTTAGTTTTGTATTTATAGTATTTTCTACAACCTTAATCACGACTTTCTATTTCCGCTAACTTATGTTATATGTACAGGTCCCTGATATTGATAAATACTACTAGTTATGTTTTCATGGGGCTTGCAATAGTGCTTTTCCCTTTTCTTCTGTTTCTCCTTCGTTGTTATTTTTATTTTGACTACCATTTAGTAGCTAAAATATACTCCCAATTTTTATTGTATTCCTGCTCCAGCTGCCTCTCTTCTAGGTCTTTACTGTTACATATATTTTTCGAGTTGCAATAAAAGTGTCTATCACCTGTTTGTTAAATATCAACTCAAAATACCTCCTAGGCTAATTTAACCATCACTAACTAACGCTTTCATCTGCAAATTTACTTGCCTGTCTATTGCACAAGGAGTATGGAACGTGGCTGTTTGTCTCATTCTACATAATGCGTACACCGCTGCTAGTTGGATTGCGACCAAACTAGCTCCTTGAAGGGTTCGACTCTCAATTGAACTCTCGGGCCATCGACCAAGCAGGGCGATCACACTACTCTAGTAATAGGAACACACAACTTTCATAACAAACCAGGACACATAATCTTTCGGATTCGCACAGTACCTTCTTCTTCTTCTCTATTATTATATAATTTGCTTGTTTTTGTCTGGGCGATGGCGAGTTTATTCTTGCGATGTGGTCTGCCAACTATTACGCCATTTTTAAGTGTTCTTGCCCGGACTCTGCCGCCATGTGGGGTGTTGCTCCTGACTATTCTGACCAATGTTTTTTCTGGCATCCGATTTATATATTCGTTACATTGCCTTCTACGGTTTCTTGAACACCGCACCATGTCGTGGAGTTTACATTAATTTGTTATCTCTGTACTTTTTTGTGACCTCGTAAGGTGTCACAGTACCCTCTTTCATAATAAATTATAACACAACCCTTTGAGTTCACGCAGTACTTTTGCTAATGATAAATTGGGAGTTGTTATGCTTTTATGGCCATTTTCTCTTGGAACGTCTTCTTTCTTGTTATATGAACGATGGCAACCATCTTCGTCAATTTATCCCGCTCATCCTCGTTTTCTTCGTTTAGTAGCGTTACTATGCTTTGTTGGTATAGTTAACTATAGTTTCTCCAACCTTCAGTGCCCCGCTATGGTAGACTATATGATATATATATATATACACTATTTCTATTGTATTGAGATTCTCATCCCATGGTTTCTACAAATTCAAAAATTGAAATGTAATAGCTCTTTACTGAAAAGTAGTTTAAGAACTTGACTTCAGCTTGCATTGTGTAATAGCTCTCAACAGTAATATTACGTTAGGGCATCAAACATTTGAGTTTCAATATTGACAGTTACACAAGTTATCATTTTCGCTTATAATATTACACATTCCTTTTATACATAACTCCCTCCCGTTTCCACTTTAACTGCTGCATCGTTGAATGGCAAAGTTTTTTGTAAGTTTTTTTTAAATCTCATGTCTAGTTGAGATTGATTAAGAACAACATAAAACAAAATATTTGTTTTCATATTAAATTACCTACTAATTTGGTATTATTTTCAGTCAAGCAGTGCTTGTAGAAAGGACTCTATACGTCTCTGGGGTGCTAGGGTTGAACAAGGACACCATGAAACTCGTGGATGGTGGCGCTGTTGAAGAAGCTCGTCAAGCGTTTACAAATTTAGGATTTATCCTGGAGGAAGCAGGATCTTCCTATGAAAAAGTTGTCAAAACTACAGTTCTATTAAACAACATTCAAGATTTTGCTCCTATTAATGAAGTATATAAAGAATGTAAGTATTACACTGATTGGAGTCCGGTTCTACGCGGTTTAGTTTAAAACATTACTCATATATACAGGCTATCCTTGGTAAAGTGGAAAATGAAAAATACTTGGTAACTGATTACTGGATACTGTAATACTACTTACAATACGAATTTTTATGTAATAACTGTGGCAGTTGTCTTAGAATATTATTATTTGAACAATATTTCCTTAAAAGTTACAGCTTATATTTCCGTAAAGATCTGTACATCTAAAGTATTAATAGTCTCTTGAAATAAGACTTAAAAGTGACTGCTCTCCCATCCACGGAAAATTTTGCTTCTTCATTCAGCGTTTTAGTATTACTAAGTATTCCTCTTTTCTTTAACAACTTTTCAGTGTAGAATTTTCTTTTAAAAATATGTTAAACCAATCACCATAATTTAGACTCAGTCGTTAATATCACAATTTATTGAGTTATTTGAAGTACCAGAAAAACACCCAGTAGTAATACGAAAATTACCATCTCAAACTCGTAATATATATTTCCCATCCCCCATAACCATAACAATGTAAAACTTTTATGTATGTAAATACGGCTTTCTAGAGACCGCATAGCATAGTAGTTGATACAGCCGCGGGTTGCGACGCCAGATGTCCTGGGTTCGATTCCCGTGAACCACTATACCATGTAAATGGTTTTTGCAAATGGAATTTCGGTTTCTAGATCGAGTCAGCCTTAAATGAGTTCCTAGGGATAACACATTGGGATAATAATAGGCGGTTGAAGCGTAGTTCTGACCACACTACCTCCCTCGTGATGCCAACCGGCGCCAGCAAAAGTAGTAGCTGTGCCTGCTATTCTCCCAAGGCGTCGCAACGCTGCAAAGAGAGACTTTTGTTAAATATGGCATTCTGAAGCGTTTGTTTCACATTCCTAGTTCCCTCAAACTGGGGTAAATTTTATTTGCAGATCTAATAATACCAACACAAAGTATTGGTCTAAGGTCTAAAATAAACAAATAACAGCAAGCCGAGATATAAAATAATAAAAAGCTAATAAATACAAGTTACGGTTAACCCTAGATTGATTGTAGATTGTTTGTACAGGGGGGGGTTGTTTCTGCCTTTTGACACTGCAGCCTCTTGGGCCTATTGTGCATCCCCTTCAGTCGCTAATCGCTGTCAAGTAGATCCGTCCCCTTTATCAGGTCTACGAGTTTGTTGATCAGACTAGCTTGCGGTTGTATCTCTTTGGGATTAGTGCCCTCAAAGACTTGATATCTTCTATGAGCTAAGGCTTCGCATTGGAATATTATGTCGGAGGCTATTTCCTCTTCCTCGCCACACAGCCTACATGTAGGATCTTCGTTAAATAGCCCTACGTTGTAGAGGTGTTGTCTGAAGTGCCAGTGTCCCGTTAGGAGTCCTGTCACTACTCTAATTTGAGTCCTACTGAGTTGTAGCACTGTTTTGGTAAGCTTGTAGGGATGGTTGCCCATCATAGCTTTGCTTTGTCTTTCTCGAGGTGAGAGTCTCCAGTGTTCCGAATGTTTGGTTACGATCCATTCTCTAACTTCTCCTCTCACTGTCCGCTTAGTTAGACCGGCAACAAGTTCAGGCCCTGTGAACGGTGTTTCAGATCCTAGTTTTGCTAGTTTATCTGCGTTTTCATTTCCTTCTATGCCTCTGTGGCCTGGCATCCACACAAGTTTTACCTTGTTAGAGTTTGCCAGTATTAGGAGACTAGGAAGTCAGTTCCAGACAAGTTCTGATTTGATCTGGTTTGAATTCAGTGCTTCACAGCTGCCTGACTGTCAGAGATAATAAGGATGGTTTTGTTTGTATAACCCCTTCTTAAGTTCTCTTCTATTGCTGCTAAAATTGCATAAGTTTCAGTTTGGAATATTGTGGCAGTTTGGCCCAAAGATATGGAGGTACTATATCTTGGTTTGCTGCCGTATACACCAACTCCGGTTCCGTTGCTCGTGCGTGAACCGTCTGTATACCATACTAAGCTTTTATGCAAGTCTGATGGTTCCCCTTGATCCCATTCTTCGCGGTTTATCCGTAGTTCGAAGGGTTTGTGAAAAGAGTTTGTCAACATGTAGTCTGTTCCCATTTTTAGTTTTGATCAGATACTACATTTATTATTTTGGAGTGTCTCCATGTGTGTTGGGTGCTTCTACAATTACCCGTGCAGTTTAGGCGATACGCTCCCGTGCGTGCCTCACTCTTGATTATTATATCTAGAGGAGGAAGTTTCAGGAGAGCTACTAGTGCTGCTGTCGGAGTGTTTATGAATTCTCCAGTTATACAGGGACAAGCCAGTCTTTGAACACTAAGAAGCTGGTGTATTGTTTGTCTTTGATTTACTTTGGGCCACCATACTAGTAAACCATAGGTTATTGTCGGTCTTATCACCGTTGTATAAAGCAAATGGACCATTTTTGGTTTTAATCCCATTTCTTTTCAAAGGCTCTTCTTCCCATCATCAAGGTTGTTTTTCCTTGTTAGTGATTCTTTGCAAATGATGGTTCTAGGTCAACTTGGTGTCTAGACTCACACCCAAGTATTTGACCTCCCCCTTGATTTGCAAAGTTTCTCCGAAGATTTGGGGAGGATTTATGCCTCCGTGATTTCTCTTCCTAGTGAATGGTAAGAAGCTAGTTTTTGCAGGATTTACTGTAAGGTTTTCCTTGTTACACCATATCTCGACGATAGCAAGATCAATTTGCATTATTTCTGAAATTATATTGTCGTGCGTACCCTCTATAAAAACGACTATATCATCTGCATAACCAAGGGTAAAGTAGCCTTCATTATTCAGGTTTGTGAGGAGTTCGTTTATAACAAGATCCCAAATTAAGGAGGATAGTACCGCTCCTTGCGCGTATCCCTTGGTTACCGACACCTCCATCTTTTCGCCGCATAATGTGGCTTGTACTTGTCGGCTTTGTAGCATGTTTTTATCCACCTGCATGAGGTTTCGTCAACACCATGTCTCTTAGCCGCTTGAATCATTAATTCAAAGGATACGATTAACCCTAACACGTATTATAATATAAAAATGTCAAAAATACCCGAAAAGGTCCTATTTTCCCGACCATTGGATCTTAGTATTAACTCTACCTACAGTTAGTGAGCAATGATTAATCACCGCAAGTGAGATTTCAGTAACACTTACACCAAACCACACTAAAACAACAAAAGTTCCAAAAAGTTTGCTTAATTTGTAATTTATTAGTTGGTTATTATACTATGTTAAGCATTTTCGACAGTTTAACACAGTTTTATATATAAATATTAAGTGCCTATGATGTAAAATGTAACCGCTTTAAATTGTGACGGTGAGATGTATACGTCTGCCAGCCTACATGAGCCAGCGTAAGTTATGCCCCCCCTTTAAAGTTGTTGAAGTAACACAACATATGTACATACAGCATGACAACTGAAATAGTGTATTATAATACAAGTGTATAAGCAAGCCTTTAAAGCACGCGTGACGGGTTTAAAAGCACGAGGCGAAGCCGAGTGCCTTTTAACGGAGCAGTGCTTTAAAGGCTCTTATACACGTGTATTATACGCTATTTTTTATTATACCTGCACTACAATCTGAAAAACATAACGAAAAAAGGAAACTGAAATCCCGTTTTCGAAGTAATCTTGTCATTATGTCATTATTCGTTGATATAGAAACGGTTAACAATTGTTATTGTTTTGTTGCTATGCATATTTATTTTAAATTTGTTGATTTGTGAAGTTTGTTTCGACTCTGTGTTTGTGAATTTCAAAATTAACGAAAACGAGGATATTTTATCTGAGATTAGAATGTTAGCCAAACAAGCTGAACAGCGATTAATCCCCGCGAAATCTAAACAAGTGTATTTGAATGAATAAATGAATTTCTTGTTACCTAGGCAACTTTAAAGCACTAGTGTTTTAAAAGCCCGTTTTAGCACGCTTTTTAGTTTAAAAAACAGAGATTATGATTCAGGTATAATAAAAACACCTTTTCTTGAATTTAATTAAATTGATCATTGTTTCCTACTTATAACTTGTAAGTTTAAGTAAAATGTTTTCAAATAAGGATGCAACAGATTTGATTTTTGGTGAATGCCGCGGAAATACGGCTACATCCCGCCATTTATGTATTAGACGCTATCCACCTAGAAAACCACGGTCTGAAAACATTTGTTAGACGTCTTGCAACGTCCTAAAGAAACGGGTAAATTTGTTAATTTCGAAAGATATAGGCCCAGAACGAATACGAATATGGAAAATAAACTAGTAGTGTTTAAGGCAGTAAACGAGAATCCCCATGTACGTCAAAGGGCTCTAAATACAAACGTGGGTATTAGTAGCACTTCAATTACAAGAATTCTGAAAGCATTTCATCCCTATCATGTTACTTTCATGCATGAACTGCATCAAAATGGCCCCAGAGAAGATTACAATTCAGTAATTAGTTTCGAAATCAACTTCCTCTTACATCTTTTTTAAATTGTATATTGCACAGCGACGAAGAAAACTCTCTAAAAAAATTCTACAAAACTTGATACCCGGGGTATTGCAACTCAATGTACGACAAAAACTTTGGTACCAACATGTACTGCTGTCCTGCTCAACACAGTTGGATTGTCAGGAATTACTGATTGATTGATTGATTGATTGATTAATAGCAGGGTTTTGAAGTGGGTTAGTTAGCCCGGTTTGCACTTCGACTCTATGGTCTTTTGTACGCCCCCGATTCTTTCAAAGTAGATCTGCACCCTCAACGAGGTACAGGATATTTTTTCACTTGTGAAGGTTGTTTCACGAAGTATTCCGCCGAATAGTTGCTGGCTCTTGCGGTAAAGTGCTGGACAGTCGAAGATTATGTGTGAGGCTGTTATTTCCTTTTCTTCACACAGTCTAAAAAGTGTATCTCCTCTGTATACTCCGATTTTGTGAAAGTGTTTTTACAGGTGGCAGTGCCCTGTTATAAGTCCTACCAACCGTCTAATCTGAATTCGTCCTGATGGAGGACGTCAGCTGTTAGTCTGCGAGAAGGCGTTCCAATTATTTCGTTCCCCAATTTTTGTCCCTGTCTCCCAGCGAGAAATGTGTTGTGTTGTTATGTGATTTTTTAAATTTGCCGCTACACTTTATGAATTCCGTAATTCGTTTGCCGCTTCGTAGAAATTAGCATCGCTGTTTTAATTGAATTCTTATTTTGGGTCACTGTTTTCGGTGTTTTGTTTTGTCTTTCGAAGTTCGAGAAATGTGTCAATAGTTCTTTGTGTGAAATCTGCAAGCTCCTGTTTTCTCCTGCGCTAGACCTTGAACGCTTCCTGGAACTCGCGCTTCAAAAACAAAATTCATTTCTAGAATATTCCAGAGGATTTCGTCATGTTGTGCAATCTTTTGAGGGGGGTGCTGATTCCCGTTGCATTTTGAGTTCAGTCCATTTTTAGATCTTGAGGACTCCGGTTGTCCGTAGCTCGATCAATCGGCAATCGTAATGAGGTAAAGTGCTGCAGGGGCGGCTCGGTTTTTTTGTGAGGGGTATCATTAATGTGTGTTCCGTTTCGCTGTGGTACCAAGGGGTATCTAACAGACTGTCGGCTACTGCCGGATTATTGGGAACAACTTGATTCAACCCCAGGAAAAAATCAATTCTTTGGAGAATTGACAAAGCGCCTTTTTGGCGGATCATCGTCAAAGCCCAACGCCCGTGGTTCTGCAGCCATTTCATGTTATCGAAGGTTCCTGGCTTCGCCTGTGTTCATCGTTTATAAATGGATATCGCCATTAATTGTGCCGTCTCTTCGTCAAGGTTGTGCCCGTCTACAAAATTCAAGGTAAAAACTTTCAGTTTTTTGTTGTGCAGTCAAGAAGAATAAACCTTTTTTTTGCTCGCGTCAACTTGCAGAATTTCGCGATTTTGAACTCTTTGTAGACAACCCAAAAGCGATCTTCAATCGTTTGTAAAAATATTAAAATAGTATTTTTCATGTAAACTACGCCATTGGCCACACAGATAAATCGCAGTATAAATATTGTGAGTCAGCGGCGTCGTTTTCCACGAACGTTCAAGGATTTTCATAGTAATTGTAATTCTAAACTATTTGTGTTATAACTTGCCATTTCGTTGTATTTTGGTCAAACAGTTTCATTATATG
>JABXWE010021027.1:0-20404 GCA_014611495.1 Limonius californicus | reverse complement strand
TTCAATACTTACCCTATACCTATAAGGTATGGGAAAGTAAAAAATACTAGATGACGACAATATTGTACTACTAAATGATGGTCACCCCACTCACTTTGACAGTAAAACAAATAAATTCTCTGCTATAGACTTATCACTGTGTAACGCTACATTAAAACCATTAATCACGTGGACGACTCTAACATATTTATATGGAAGTGACCATCACCCTATCCTATTGGACCTAAATTATAAAGAAAATGAACCGGTAATAATAAAGAAATGGAATATAGGAGAAGCAAATTGGACATTATACTCCGACAGTATACATACCAACAATATCACATTTTCAACAGAACTAGATATCGATACCAATAAAGAACAAATCACGAATACAATTATAAATGCGGCCAGTATAGCTATCCCTATAAAACAAATTCATGCCCAGCCAAAATATAAAGTATCATGGTGGAATAGCGAGTGTAAAGAAGCTATTAAAAAGAAGAATCAGGCGTTCAACAAATACGTAAAAAGAAGAACTATAGAAACACTTATTGAATTTAGAAAAGCGAGAGCAATTGCCAGACAAAAACAAACAAAAATCATGGGAAGATTATGTAAATTTTATCAATTCAACAACATCAGTTAAAGAGGTGTGGAATAAATAAAATCCGTGATATCAAAGGCAGAAAAACCAACTTCAGCATTACAACTCTAAATATAAACGATCAATTAAAACTTACCGAACAAGAAATAGCAGATTCTCTCAGTCTGACATTTGCACAAATATCCAGCTCTGAAAACTACAACCAAACTTTTATAAACATAAAAAAAGAAGCTGAAAAAATACCATTGAATACTTCAACATATAACCATAATTAACTCTACAATGAACAATTTAGATTAGATGAATTAGAGTACTCTCTATCTAACACCAAATCCTCTTCCCCAGGACCAGACACAATCCATTATGAAATGTTGAAGTACCTACCTCACTCATCTAAATCTGTACTCCTGGATTTTTATAATTATATATGGATCAAAAACGTCTTCCCAAAATCATGGGAAAAATCCACTATAATCCCTATCCTCAAACCATCAAAAGATAAAACGCTACCAACATGTTATCGCCCTATATCTATTACTAACACCATGTGTAAGATCTTAGAAACGATGGTGAATCAAAGATTAATGTGGTACCTGGAGAATAAAAAGAAAATCTATGAAGCTCAAAGTGGTTTTCGGAAAGGACACTGTAGCCTCGATCATATTAGTACACTAGAAATGGAAATCAAAAATGCGTTCATAAACAAAGAAAGTCTGATAGCTGTATTTTTAGATCTAGAAAAAGCATATGATACCGTATGGAGATACAAAATCATTAAAACTCTCATCAAACTGGGAGTAACGGGAAATAGAATCCAATTTATACAGAATTTCCTAACAGAAAGGATGTTTTCAGTAAAGGTGTGCAATACTTTTTCACAAATAAGGCAACAGGAGAATGGCATACCCCAAGGATCGATACTCAGTGTGTCCCTATTCCTAATAGCTGTAAAAGACATAGTGGAGAATATCCAATCCCCAGTAAAATCACTTCTATACGCTGATGATCTGTAATCTATAGTACAAATACAAATAAACAATTTCTCCAGAATGTATTACAGAAAACTCTAAGACAGTTAGAGACATGGAGCAACGCAAATGGACCAAGAATATCACATACAAAATCTAAGTGTATCCATTTTTCACGAAAACACAACGCAACAGACCCCACACTTACATATAATGGTACAAACCATTACAATATGTTACGCACTTCCGTTACCTAGGCTTGACATTAGACAAGAAACTAACATGGGTACCACGCATAATACAACTCAAAAATGATTGTAAAAGGAGCATAGATGTGATGAAAACAATATCCCGTTACAGATGGGGTGCCACCAAACAAACCCTAATAAACCTATTCAACTCCCTAATCAGATCAAAATTGGATTATGCATGCTTTATTTATGGAGGTGCCAAAGCCAATGGAAACAGATATAACATCAGTGTGCCAAAGAAGCGTAAGCCGCGGGTAAAAATTGTGGGAATATCCAATAGAATGACAGCAGAGGATATTGAAAGGAAAATTATGGCTCAAAATCATTTTTTGGAAGCGGTAAAAGCAAACATCAGTGTTGTACATGTAGCGCCTATAAAAAATAGCAAAACTTCCAGTTATTTTGCATACGCCGAAGTAGATGGCGAAAGTTACACCAAAATACTACAGGAGGGAAAAGTGAACATCGAATGGGACAGATGTAAGGTATTTGATGCTATCACAGTTACCAGATGTTATAAATGCAACGGCTTTAATCACAAAGCCAGCGAATGCAGAAAAGAACTGACCTGCCCCAAACGTGCTGGCTCACATAGCATAAATGATTGCAAAGCAGAAAAGGAGGACATCAAATGCGTGAACTGTAAGGAAGCGGTAAACAAGTTAAAATTGAAGATTAACATACAACACGAAGCTTGGGATACAGAATGCCCTGTGTATAAACGAAAGCTGGAAATTGAGAGAAGCAAAGTGAATTTTTTAGAATAAACAAATCCTGCACACAAAAAGAGTTACTCTACTTAAATATTCAAAGTTTGTTGGCCATTTTGAACAAATACAGACGCTTATTGAGGTTTACGAGCCGTCCATGGTTATGCTAAGTGAGACGTGTATCACAGATGAAATTACTGAATGTGAAATTGCAGTGCCTGGGTATTCAGTTGTCAGGTGTGATTCTCACAGCAGACATACGGGTGGGGTTATTATATACATAAAAAATAGTCTTAAATTTTTGAGCATCGGGCACGTGGTATTAAATACAAATGCGTGGATTTTAAGCGTCAGGATTACCAAAGGCTTCCCAAAAGGTGGCTACACGGTCATCTACCATAGCCCTAGTGCGAGCAACTCGGATTTTCTGGAATTCTTCGAATCCTGGTGTGAAGAATATATTAATGCGCAAGATGTACATACCATTATAGGCGATTTCAATATCGACGTATCAAAAGAAACTACCTACAGTAAAAGATTAAATAATTTGGTCTTATACAATGGAATGAAACAGTTGGTTGATACATACACGCGAGTAAGTCAAAATGCGCGTACTATCATTGACCTAGTCATCACAAATGCAGTAAATGTGTCAGTGGAAACGCTAGAGTGCATAATCAGCGATCACGAGGGTCTGAAGATATTTTGGAATGAGAAAATATGTGAGGACACGCCATATGAAGAAATTATTGTTATTGATAAAACTGCTTATTCAGGCGAGAACTTCAGAAATCAACTAGGTCAACACGAATGGAATGCGATCCAAACATTACACATAAATAAAAAGTCAGCAACCTTAATCGAAATTATGCAAGGGTGTTATAATAAACTTGTTACCAAGAAAACGCTTAATCTAGGTCGGAAGAACACCTGGTTTAATTATATGCTAAAAATGTTGCAACAGCAGCGGGATGATGTATATAAAACAGCTAAAATCAGCAATACTGCCGAAGACTGGAACTTATATAAAAATATTAAAAATCAGTATAATCGTTCATTAAAAATGGGTAAAAACGAGTATTATCAAAAACAAATTGATTCCGCCAAGGGCCCATCCAACTCATTAAAAATGAACCTGCAACCAAAGCGGAATTTATAGAATTCGAAGACATTAAATTAACGGACTGTAAAGAAATTGCCGAAAAATTTAACAACTATTTCGTTGACAGCGTCAAAGAAATTCACGAAAGCATTGAATTAGCTAATTCCAGAGTAAATATAGACGGTATTACCAACAATAACGTCAGCATATTTACGTTCAAACCAATTACCTTGGAAAAATTACAGAAAGTTGTTGCAAAAATGAATAATAAATCGAGCACGGATGGTATTAATTCCAAACTAATTTCTGATGCATTACCAGTTATTGGAAAAGTGCTACTACAAATTATAAATGAATCGTTTGAAACTGGAATTTTTCCTAAAATTTGGAAAACGGCAACTGTAAGTCCAATACCAAAAGTAAATGGGACAAAGAAAGCTGCAGAATTCAGACCGATTAATATGTTGCCCGCGTTTGAAAAAATCATAGAGCACATAGCCAAGGAACAACTTGAAAACTATTTAGAAGAAAATAAAAGACTAATTGATGTACAATCAGGCTTCCGTAAAAATAACTCCTGTGAAACGTCATTAAATTTGATCCTAGCAAATTGGAAGGAGGATATAGAACATGAGAAGAAAGTGGTAGCAGTTTTTCTTGATTTTAAAAGGGCTTTTGAAACAATTGACAGAGACTTACTCCTGGCAAAAATGGAAAAATACGGTATTGAGGGAACGACATTACGATGGTTTAAAGATTACTTATGTGGACGACAGCAAATCACTAGATATGAAGGAGAAGATTCTCAAGCAAAGGAAGTAGGTTTAGGGGTCCCCCAAGGATCAATTTTGGGTCCATTGTTGTTTATTATGTACATTAATGATATAAACTTATCCGTGAAGAACAGCCAGATCAACTTATTTGCCGATGACACCCTGATAACAACAGCTGATAGTGATGTGAATAGTGCCGTAACTAAATTAAATCGTGACCTTCGAAATATTTCTGAGTGGTTAAAACTTAATAAGCTTAAATTAAACACATCCAAAACTAAAGCAATGATAATTAGTAGCGGATGGATATTGCACAATACGGTGACGAATGTTGTGGTTGACGATGTTGAAATAGAGTATGTAACTAAATTTAAATACCTTGGTGTTGTAATAGATAATAGGTTAACTTTTAAGGACTATGTCAATTATGTGGTAGGAAAAGCTGCTAAAAAGATAGGTTTCTTTGGACGAATAAGTTCTAAATTAAACATTTGGTCGAGAATATTAGTGTACAAAACGATTATTGCGCCACATTTTGATTATTGTGCTAGCTTACTATTTCTGGCTAATGAAGGAGACCTGCAGAGACTGCAAAAATTGCAAAATAGAGCAATGCGAATTATTTTATCTTGTAACAAACGTACCCACATTGCCTTAATGTTAGAAACCTTGCAATGGCTTAGCATAAAGCACCGAATATATTTTAATACATTAATTTTGATTTTTAAACTCATTAATAATAAATTACCTAGTTATTTGAATAAGTTTATTGTATATAATAGGGATGTACATAATTACGAGACAAGATATGTAAACCATTTCAGGTTACCTGCAGCAACAAAAGCCTGCTCTCAGAAAAATTTATATTATAAAGGATTAAAACTGTATAACGAAATGCCTGACGAAGCCAAACAGGCAACCAATTTGTCTCAGTTTAGAAAGTTATGTTCTAACTATGTTAAATCTGTATGTTGAAGTGCAATGTGTAAATGTAAACATCTTTTTGATGAATAAACCGAATTAATAAAAAAAAAACAATGCTATAAATTACATTTCAAGAGCCATTTTCGACTAAGAAGAGACACCTTTGAACACTTGATTGAAATATTAGAAAACACTAGAAAAACAGTTACTAATAACAATAAGTATGTTATCTAACCAAAGTGTTTTTAGGCTAGAATAATAATTAATATTGGTACTTCCTACATATTCAATAAATTTATGTTGTCATTGCAGGAGTATCACAGAACAATATGATGCGTCGAAGTCTACAGCATGGTTATATGTGCATATAAGATTTGTGGAATTTTAGTAAAATTATCTGATAATTATATAAGGTGGTCAACATGTGCACAAGCTCTTAAAACAATAACAGAATTTCAAAAGCGGCAGGGATTTATTAATGTTATTGGAGCAATAGACGGAAATCATATTCCCATAACTCCTCCAAAAAAGTAACAAGGGGCATACTTCAATAGAAATAAATACCATTCAATTATTTTACAAGCAGTGTGCAACGCTAATTATATATTTGCAGATGTTTTTGTAGGTATGTATAATTTAACTAGGTAGCTGGAGAGTATAGCCATAATTTAATTTTTTTTCTTTAGGTTTCCCTGGTAGCGCACATGATGCACGAGTATTTCGGAAATCCGATATAGGGAGAAAAATGGAAGACAAGCCGGCACCCCTTTTTCCACATAACAGCCATATTTTGGCAGACTCGGCCTATAAGAATACTAATTACGTGCTTACACCATTTCGAGACAATGAACATCCGACTCGACAGCAAAAACAATATAATTATAAACATTCAGCGACTCGAGTATATATGAATAGAGCAATCATTTGGAGTACTGAAAGGCCGTTTCAGAATCTTAAAACATATTAATATATATCAAAGTAAAAAGATTCCTCCATTAGTATTAGCTTGATGTGTACTTCACAATATATGTATGTTAAAAAATGATACTGTTGAACCAGACATTGATGACAATGCTCACCCTGAAATTTATTATAATGACAATGATCATTTTGGTTTAAATAAAAGAAACCTTATTGCAAATGTGCTTTATAATAATAGTTAATTAATTAACTACATTATATACGCTTATAACATTAATAAATAAAGAACGTAATTGAATGTTATTTTAAAATATAGCTATTTCTTTAGTACATTTATTAATTCTTTCAGCATATTAATTTTATGTATCTGCATGGCGAGCAGCAGCATCTGCTCTCAACTGCTTCACCCATTGCGGTTCTTCGTTGGATGCATTCCTCTTACGGCAACTTTGAGAAGTTACAGGTGGATCTCGAGTAGGGGTGGTTACATCCCAAAATAAAAATTTGTTTTAATTTTCAAAATAAGATTATAAATAAATAACGTAGTTCTGCTCCACTTGAACTACGGGAGGATTCCTATGATGAAGGCCCTGCATCATCCAACTGTGTACTGTATGTTAAGCAAGAGGCGTTGTAACGTTGCGACCCGCTGCTCATACGAGACGCGAACGTTTCAAAATTTATTTACCTAGGTAGTCTCTGGAGTTGTCCAGGATTCAATTATACGGGCTTGAAAAACAATAAATTTTTATTAAACTGGTTTAACTATATGTACAGAATATTTGTTAAATAAATAAAAGCAATTCTAATGTATAAACAAATCAAATAAATCCTGGGTACGCCACTGTGTGTGACCATATCAAAGAAAATCCTGGATACGCCACTGGGTTTCGGGTAGTTGCAGTGTGTTGGTCACTGGAACTGCTCACAGCTGATCGTGGTAGGTCACTCTTCCTGCAGTGAACCAAAATGGCCGACACGTACACCTGTATGCGATCAACACAAACCCTCAAATTAATTTTATTTTCTGTGGCCAACGGAACGAAATTCTCTTGTGTTTGGATCAACGGAATCCGGGATTAGTGATCGTAAATTGCACCCTTTACAGCGTAAGAATATGTGCTTTAATGAGCTCAACTGGCTCCGGGCAAGGTTCACCAGTGCTTCAATCGCCGCACGTAGCTTACAGAATAAACAATCTGAATGTATGAATTACAAAAATTTACGTTATTCTATCTTCAAACAGGTGATTTATAAGTAAATCATTGTTCCTGAAAGTCACTCAATCTACGCGATTCGTAACAGTGCAGTTTAGTACAAATAAATTTAACTTTGCTTCGCTTTGCTTATTACTATTATAATATTCTGGATTTTATATTCAAAATTTCGGATACACGGATAATTCTCTAATTAGCTGACTAAGCCTGACTTCTCCAGTCTTTCTAAGAAGAAAGGGATTTAATTTTCCCTACAGGTTTGCACAAAATACTCTGCGACAGAATCTGTGGATCGCTTTGAATTGTTCAAAATGCTCCAAATCAATTCAAAATTCACTAACGGGACTTACAAGAATTTGGCGTTTCGTGAAATTGCTACACGAATCAAGACAAACCTTGTACAGGGTGTTCAACTAATAACAACAGAGGGTATTACAGTTTGGATACGTCGCCAATTCGAACACTGGCCCTCCAAAAAATAATAGCCTTTATATAGAATTATTTATTGCTGTTCTACGATTCAAACACCGGAGAACGACCAATAAAAATGTCTGCACAGGGAAAACCTACTACAGGGCACTCAAATAAACGAGCAAAACAAGTTAAATGTTTATATCTACTAACTTAACTGTTAAAAATGTCCTGGCAATCCCAACGTCTTCGAACGGCGATACGCTTGAATAAATTGACCCCAACGGCCACCTACGATCGCCGGGCACTGGATCGCTTCGCTTCGGACTCGGTCACTGGAAATTCAAAATAATTAAAATCGTGAATACAACGGCAAAACGCTGGAAAATTATGAATTCACTTTTAGGTAAGTATCAGGAATTATTAAACGGATTTCTACTAGACTCGTTATTTACAGGAATGGATTTTTAACACTTTAAGAATACTCTTAAAGAAGGCTGCGGAATATTTCTGACTTTTGATGAAATCAAGAGCCAGGAAATAAAGATAATTCAAATGGCCACGCGTGCGGTTTTATACGAGCCATTTCTCCACTTCCGTCATGCGCGCTCCCCTCTCTGCCGGGGAAAGGGACGCTTGTTCTGGAACATTTTACGTCACGGTGGTTCCAGATGTATGTTATTTGAGCCCTTATCTTCAAAATGTTGAAACTTTGTGGACTTGGTAATTAAAACCAAATTATGCACTGGTCAACATTTTGAGCCCGTTACAGTGTTGCTAGCTAGGCAAGTAGGTGTTGCATCGTCACCAGTGCCAAAAATATTATCAAATATAGTAAAATAAGGTCAATTAATAGTACGTCGACCAGTTTTTCCATTTGAATCTATTATTCGTTTGTAAGCCTTTTTAAGATTTCTGAATTTTAAATCACATTGATCACTAGTAAATCCAGTATTCGCTTTTTCATTTATTTCCTTAGCAATCGATAACCAAATGGATTTGTTACTCTTCTTGGCAGATTTAAATAAATGTACATTTTCTCTGTTCAGTTCTAACAGCAGCTTAATGTTTGCGTTTGTCCATTTGGCCCCAATTTCATCATTTGTTGTGTTTATCTCTAAAAGTATGCTTTGGATAACAAATAAATAATAAATAAATAATTATTTTTATACACTACTGATTACCTTCCAGCATATTTTCTCCCACGTAGTCATCGTGCTGAACTACATGTTCTTTGTTGAAATGTTGTTGAACAAGGGAGTAATCCCCTTGAAATCCGCAAATTGAACATTCCACAAGTTGCGAACTGTTCATGATTTCGATTTAACACGTAACACTACCGATCTTATATATTTTATAGGTTATGTTGTTGTTTATCCCGCATTTACCGACGAGTTTTGACCATCTACAAATCATTAACCTGGTAGATGCACCAGGTATATTCGGTAGAATTTTTAAAGGCGAGACAAGTTTACCGGTTAGATTTTCGAACGCAGCCGGTGCAAGCGGTATCTACCGGTATAATTTTCCATATTATCCAGAGATCCACGATCTAGATCCATCACATGGATCTTGGATCTGGATCTAGATCCTTTTTAGACGAAGATCTTGTATCTGGATCTAGATTATATTATAATCTTTCACTCGTAGATCCAAAGATCTGGTAGTCAATTTTAATTTATATAAAAAAACGTTTTTTTTTTCAATATTTAACATTGGCGGAGTAAATCTTTTCTATTTAAAGAATAAATGTGTTCCATTCAAGTTTTTTGGGATTTTCCAGGCTTTTAAGCGTAGACAGCTTTAAGCAGGAAGTCATTATGGGTTACGGGTAGCTTAGGTTAGGAGGTATTACAGGTAATTATTTACAGTACAACTAATTCATGGGCATGCCGCCGCCGACGCCGGCCTACCTGAATTATCCGAAACACACGTTATCGTTATTGTTATGTAGGTACGTACACCACTTTGCGTTAAGTAGGAATTCCCTAAGCAGATTTAGAATTCCAAATTTGGAGAAAGTAAATGAAATAAGAAATAAGCATTTTCCTCATTTGAGTGTACCATCTGACAGGGTTAAGATGGATGAAGAAAATGAATTAATGGAAGCTCCGTTTATTTTAAATGGTAAATTTTACAAAATTATTTGAAAAAGTGACAATAACGTAGTGACCCAGTGTCAACACTGCCCTTCTCAAATACAAGGCAATGTTACGTCAACCGGGAATTTTATTCGACATCTGAAGTATGTATTAAACGCATTTGTGAATATAAACTATTTCCTTAAGTAAATAGAATGTACAAATAGAAAGCATGCAAGCAGAAAATTCAATCTTTTTTCATTTAAGAATATCAAAATCCATTAAACATTGTTCTAACACTTCTTTTCTTAGCAATACTAACTTTTGTTTATTTATTTTTTCTTTTTTTGTAAGGTGTAACTGGTATGTTGTTAATTTTAATCTAAATAGTTTTATTCTGTTTTGTTTAGAGAAAACATCCTTCAACTTTCACCAAATTCGAAGCAGAGAGGACACCTAAGAGTACTAAGACTACTAAGAGAATGAAAACGGAAAATCCTACTTCAACAAGTGACATCAATAAGACCAGTATTTTTCAAAGAACACAAACTATTACTAAGGATTTGGTGAGTAAAGACGATTTGTATTTTCAAAAATTCACCCAAAAAATGCAGAAGTGAATCTATGGGTATATTTGAACGTTTTTTAAAGGGATTTTTATTTTTTAACATTTTTGCATTCTCCTAATGCGCTTTATTAAAGTTTTGCGGTATATTTGGCATACTTTGGAATAATTATGTATTAGTGCAAGTTCTGAAAATTTCCAAGTAGAAGTTCTACAAAATATGCAAATGTTTATTTTTATAACTGCATATAAAATTAATTAGGGCGTATAAGTATGCATATAAATTACGTATTTATTTCTATTTTTGTGCATGTTGCATGCACATTAATAAATGTGATACTTTTGAAATTTCCCAATAAATTTACATTATTATTGATACTTGCATTTTAATCTTAGCATATTCTTTGTCACAATAGATTTACTAATTATTATACTATATGTTGTTCTGCAGGTTAATACACTAATATTGGATTACATAGCTGAAGAAATGAGACCCATATGCACTGTTGAAAAGCCAGCCTTTGTTCGGCTAGTAGAAGGACTATCCGGGAAAAAACCTTGCGACCGGAAAACGCTAAAACATAAATTGGAAGAACGAAAATCCGCAGTAGTTGGTAATGTAAGGGAAGAATTAAATAAAGCCAAATACGTCTGTACAACAGCAGATGTTTGGAGTAGTAATAACAAAAGTTATCTTGGTATGACTGCCCATTATATTGAAAATAGTAGTTTCGAACGTAAATCTTTTGTATTAAGCTGTAGACGGTTTAAATTTTCACACACATTTGATAAAATTGCACAAATGATCAGCCAAATTCATAGTGAATATAATTTAGGGATTCATAAAATTTCAGGGACCGTAACAGATAATGCAAGTAATTTTAGTAAAGCATTTAACGTATTTGCCTCTTTTTTGACTAGCGACAAATACAATGAACTGGCAGAGCTACATAACCAAAATGACGTAGATGTTGAACCTTTACCAGACTTTGATAATGACACCACGTACGTGCTTTTGCCGCAACATTTTAAATGTTGCTCACATACCCTCAGCCTTATTATTACTGTGGATGCGCTAGCAACCACAGAAAATACAAGATACAAAAAAATTCACGATTCGGTTTTTCAAAAAGTTTTCTCTTTGTGGAATCTAGTAAGTCGATCCACTAAAGCATCGGACGAAGTGGAAAATATATGTGGTCTTAAATTGAAAGTTCCTTGTCCAACTCGTTGGAATTCCATGTATGATGCATGTATAAAGCTAATTAGCATTGAATCAAAATTAAATGAGATTTGCAAAGTGTTAAAAATAAACGAGTTTCAGCAATCCGATTTTATGTTTTTAAAAGAACATATTTTTGTAACAAAATCATTAGCAATTAGTATAGATATTTTACAAAACGAAAAATCTTGTCACTTAGGGACTGTTTTACCAACACTTTTTAAAATTAAAGCATCACTGGAAGTTATGACAAATTTAAAATTCTGTTCAAAATTACAGGAATGTTTATTAAATGGCCTTCAAAAACGTTTTGCTAATATAATGAACATAAAAAATGTTGCAAGCCGACCATACTTGTTGGCTACAATTTCAAATCCAAAATTTAAATTTAAATGGTTGGATATTACTCCTTTTAAAAATGACGTAGATTTCTGCAAAAATTCATTAAATAGTGCAGTAGAAGAAGAGGAACGCAAGAAGATGGACGTGAAATCGAAAGCCACGCAAATTCTGGACATGAAACTTCCTCTGATGATTTTTTTTATTTTTTAAAAATAAATAGTACCCACACAGAAACCGCAACTGCTGTACTGTGCAATGATTATTTTAAAGATTCAGATAATACATACTATCAATTAAATAAGTACCCCGCTGTAAAAGAATGTTTTTTTAAATATAATTGTGTGCTGCCCTCTTCTGCACCCATAGAAAGAATATTTAGTATAGGCGGACAAATTCTAACTCCCCGTAGAAATAGATTAAACGATGAAATGTTCGAAACACTATTAATTTTAAAAGACAACAAAATGGGAACACATGTTTAGATTTAAGAATGCATTTAAGTAAATTTTACTTTTAAGCATGTATGTAATTAATTGTAATTAGTGTTAGATATTTAATAAAATTTTCTGTACATTTAATGCATATTGTAACGCATCACCTTAGCTACGCCCCACACCACTATAGTCCAGGCCCGCACCTGAACTCTCAACTACCCATCTACCGCACACCAACTAGAGAGCGCGCTGTCCGCAAATATCCCTACACAAGATAATGTCTTTCGTGCTTAAAAGCAGAAGCCGGCCCGCTCTGAAGGCAAGCAATCGCTCACTGTAGTTCGCTTCTCCTCGTTGAGAACTTACACGAAACGCACCGCTTATTTTTTCCATCGTTCTTTCAACGTTATATTTGTGTTATTATTACTCTTCTATTTTGTTTGTGTTCTGTGAACCTATAGTTTGATTTTAATAAATCATCTATTACAATTTTTATCGAGTTCGATTTATTCAGCTTACGCTGGTTTATCATAGCTCACAATTTTCAAAGTGTTCTCAGCCTACTGCTTTCAATTAAATCACCCGTTTGAAAGCCTGGCTACCACAATATTTATTTGAATTTCTGTTTTGCCATTTAACGGTGCAGATTGTTAATATCTAAATCTTATTAGTAATAACATTTTAAAACTAATGTAAAAATAAAAAACATTAATAATACTAAAAAAATCTTATTATAATACGGAAAAGTGTGAAAATTGCTGTACCTTCCTTACAGTATTTGGAATAATGAATCAAAACACAAATCCACCCATGTAAATCAGATTTACCTATGAAGGATCTATAAAGGATCTAGATCCTTTTGGGAGGATCTTGGATCTTGGTCTAGATCCTTTCTTAAGTGTGGATCTTTGATCTAGATCTAGATCATGATTTTTAAATGTATCTGGATCTGTATCTAGATCCAGAATTAAAGAATCTTACCCAACACTGGTTTTAACCCATTAGCATTAAAATTAGTTAGTGTTAAATTATTTATTATTTGTGAATTATTTAAGTTCATTGTTAAACAGATTAGAAATTATTGACATGACGAAGTTTTTGATTGTGTTCCAATATGGAGCGATGAGGTTAACTATTGTTTGAGCAAAAGTATTAAGAGTTTTATTTGTAGAGTCCGAGATATTGTTGTCATTTTCCGTTGATTCATGTAAGTTAGTCTTAATAGGCCAACCCTTACTGGATTGTTTGGGTTGTGGGTTTTCCGTCCTCAAGTGTTCCAGAAGAAGGTGCTACGGATTGCTGTTAATGCAGACTGGTTCATTCGTAATAATCAAATCCATCATGAACTTGAGATTCCTACAATTGAAATATTTATTCGACAAATGTGTTCAAAGTTTTATCCCAGCATTAATTCGTGTCCAAGTGCAGAAGTACATCACCTAGGTAAAACACATATTCACCAACGTCTAAAGCGTAGTTTACCTCAAGACATGTTAATTGAATAGATTCATGGTAATATCAAATTGTATTTCATTATGTGTAAGTAAAAGTTAATTTGTAATAGCTTAACACAACCACATTAAAAAAAAAAAACTTTTACAAGAGGGAAAACCATGTGCATATGCGACACGGGCTATGACCGAAACATAAGAAAGATATGCCCAGATCGAAAAAGAATTGTTAGCGATTTGTTTTGGCGTTAATAAATTTCACCAGTATGTATATTGTGAGATCCGGCCCTGAGCAGTCCGCCCTTGGGCAGTCCGTCCCGCCGGAAACGAAGGGTAGACTAGAACCACCCAGCGGCCAGTGAAGACGCGCGATCAGACAGTCTCATTATTCTTATTGTTTTGAAATAGCAGTTTAGTTAATGTTATTAATAAAGCGAAAGTGTTCCATTCATTATTGTTCAGTTCTTTTGAACCAGATTCCACAATACGGAACCAAATTCACGGTCGAAACAGATCACAAACCTCTCATATCCATTTTAAAAAACCTCTACATTCCTGTCCCGCTAGACTTCAACGAACGCTACTGTCGTTACAAAATTATGAAATTAATTTAATTTACAAGCCTGGAAAATATCTAGTAATTGCTGATAACTTTCGCGGTCATAGTTACCTGAAACATTTCAGGACAATTTACATTTAGAAGCACAAGTTTGCTTAATTGAAAAAAATTTAATAAGCTATAACAAGCTATAAAAAATTATACAAAAAATGGATGGCCAAATCGGTTGAATAAACTACAAAGTAATTTAAAACCTTACTATAATCTAAAAGCTGAAATTACGTTAGGGAGAAATGGTTTAATTTATTTAGAACAAAGAGTTATTATTCCAGCATCTTGGCGAAATAAAATTTTAGATGACATTCATACAGGGCACTTTGGCATAAAAATGTATAGCTAGAACCAAACTGACAGTATATTGGCCAAACATAACAAATCACATTGAAAATATTGTACATAAATGTTAGGTATGTAATAAATATCAGAAGTCAAATGCAAAAGAACCAATGTTACCACATCATATAATAAAGAAACCATAGCAGAAAGTAGGCATAGACTTGTACGAATTACACCAAGAAACGTATCTGATAGTAGTAGATTATTACTCAAAGTATCCCCAGATAGCTAATTTAAATAAGAATCTGACTTCAATAAATGTTATAAACAAATTAAAATCAATTTTTGCCAGACATGGCAAACCAAAAAAAGTCATGTTTGATAGTGGTAAGCAATTTTCAAGTAATGAATTTCAAAAATTCGCAAATGATTGGAATTTGCAATCTATCACGGCCTCTCGACACCACCAACAAACCAATGGACTAGCCGAAAGAACTATACAATCAATAAAAAAACTAATAAAAAATCGAAAGAAAATCATGAAGATATTTAGGTGTACAATATCTACACACTCTCGGAAATCTTAATGTCCCGATATTTAAGAGACAACTTACCTGTAAGTAAATACAACTTACAACCTAAATTAATTAATAAACATAAATTTAATGAAAAAATTAACTTTAATCAAAGATCAAACACAAAGTATTATAATAGAGGTACAAAAACTAGAAAGGAATATGAAATTGGTACAGATATATGGTACCAAGATCAACCCAATAGTATGTGGAAAATGGGTAAAATAGTCAATAAGCTGAATATCAGGACATATAAGGTAGAAAAGGAAGATGGAGGTTGCTTCATAAGGAACAAAATCTACATAAGAGATAGATATTGTTCTGATTATAAAATGCAAACTTCACAATCCAAACCATTTGTATATAATGTTAACTGTAACTCAAATATTGTTACTAACTTAACTAGACCATCTGATAATGGCAGAAGTGAAATAAATGTAGAACCATCAAATAATGAAAGTGAAAATAATAGTAAAGTGAATACACGCAATGCGATAATCGCGTTATCAAGAAACCATCACAATTGAATGATTATGTGTTATACTAAGTAGTTCATATTTACATGACTGTAAAATTATATAAAAAAAAGGGAGATGTCATGTCTTTAGACTATAAGTATACATAGATGTACGCTAGGTTGCATATAACTTCTGTATTAAATGTAATCATTGTAAATAAAGTTCACTTGACTGTGTTCGTGACTGGTAGCATAACAGGCAGTTATGACATAATATAGTCATATATAGCCATTACCTAGCGGCTCGTTAAAATAAAATGCTATAAAACAACAAAGTGTTTTAATTATCGAATAGTAAATCATACAAATGAATCGTCAAGTTCGGTTTAGCGTTAATGTATGGGGTGGTATTATTGGTAACAGGCTTATAGAAACACACATTTTGCCTGATCGTCTAAACGCCAATAATTATGTTGAATTCTTAGACACCGATTTTAGGGATCTATTAGATGATGTACCATAAGATTTAAGAAGAAATATGTTTTTTTCAAATGCACGGGGCACCAGCACACTGGGGAATTCAACCACGAGTATGGTTAAATCATGAATTTCCAGAACGATGGAATGGTCGTGGCAGTCCATTACCTTGGTCACCAAGAAGCCCAGATTTAAGCTGTCTAGATTTTTCTTGTGGGGTACATCAAAAGCATTTGTGTATGCAGCGGAAATTGATACTCGAGAGCAGCTTCAGCAACGAATAAATGAAGCAGTTACAATGATTCAACAAAACAATATGCTTCAAAATCTAGAAAGGAGCATAATACGTAGGTATATGAAATGCATAGAAGTTGAGGGTAGCGACTTTGAGCAATTGCTGTAGTTTACAAAATAAAAAACTTAAAACGTAGTCGATATTTTCTTACTAGTTATGTACTGTTAATTTACTGATGCAAGCAGCGCATTAAAATTAGAATATTACCATGAAGGAGGTCTAATACGTCTGTATACAATCTCCTTAGGTTCCATATTAAATCAAGTGCGTTGCTATGTGAATCGCAGGCGACTTAACACGTAGCTCAGTACGACTGACCACACAGTGCTGCCAAGTTTACAAATCATTGATTAAGAATTCTTCAAAAACTAAACATTTTCGAGCAAATCGCTTGTAGAATTTTCTGCTCAGTTTTTGATACGGAATCGCGTGATGTAAATATTTTCCGCTATTTACGATTCACTCTGTATATATAAGTGCGAAAAGATTAAGAAAGCCAGAGTACACTATAAAGGAACCGTTGTAAATAGAAAGACAATGGGAGAATCTTGTAGGTAAGTTGATAATCTAAAAAATGATTATGGGTTGTTCTTTACAGTGCCCCTTTTATTCACATAGTTATAACATAAAATGTTTCCTGAAAATACTTAATGGAGACAAAACCGACATTTTTACTAAATTTTACGACTTTGATACAAAGAATGAACAAGATGCTTACTTGCAAGCTTTGATTGAATGTCCTGAAGTTGCACGCTGACGCCCAACAGCTAATGCAGGTTTTGTAAGAAAACATGTAAATAGCTATAGGTATTCAGTTTCTTCGAGCTCAGGAAAATTTAGTGTTTCTAAAAAAGCATTTGGTGTTTGTACATGGTATAATTGATAATCGTTTCGGATATTAACCATCTCCTGTCGAATGCAAACTATCGGGAATTTGTGAAAGCTATAAGTAGAAAATCACACAACGTTCATTTCCATTGAAAAATGCTCCATTATACCGGCCGTGAATATCGCTGTTTGGGCGAAAAATTAGATATTAAAACCATGCACGTTTTCTTAACTCAATCTGATCATCCCGACGTAAAATATAGTTTTTAACGGAAATTTTAAAGAAAGATTTTGTTTATCATTCGGACGCCCTCGGGACATCTGTTGTATATGTGAAATATTATCGACAAAAATAAGGTCAAAAGCTTTAAACGATGTAGCAAAACGAGTAGCAGTGGCTGAACAGGTGGTGCATCAAAGAAGGGCAAAGAAATGTTCTATGCAAATGTTCTATGCAAATACTAGATATTGAACATTTATGTAAAAATGATCAAACAGTTGCAGCATTTTCTGTCGACTATATGCAAAATCTTGCATTGCCTTCAATGCCCGTGCAAGACACATTCTATTTGCATCAATTAACAGTGAATGTTTTTAACATTTGTAGAATTCTAGGTAGAATTCTATTACTAGAAAAGGTCGTCGTTTACCGGGGGGGGGGGGTTACCCACCCCTACTTAGGTAGTATGCTCAAGCCTCTGAGTGAGACCAGCTAGGAGTAGCCAGTCAGTGCTCGAGGAGCTCTAACATAGTCTTAAGGGTTTGGTTATGTCAATAAACATTATAAAAACAACCAAGTGTTTCTGTTGCGCCACATTTAAATTAAACCGTTTACAACATCTATTGGTCCTTCGAAACAAGGCCTCGAAACCCAACATTTTGGTCCGTTCATTATCAGCACATCAGCTGGAAGTTACCTATAATCAGCACCATTAGCTGCGAATACAAGGATTCCTCAGCACATCAGCTGGAAATTACCTATAATCAGCACCATTAGCTGCGAATACAAGGATCCCTCAGCATCATCAGCACCATCAGCTGCCAATTTGAGGATCCTACACACGACACCAATAGCTACCAATTCAACTATAATCAGCACCATTTGCTGCCTCCAAGGAAGAGCGCAACCGCTATCGTATCTGGGAAACTAGGGTCAGCAATCCTCTTTATTTTCCTTATTCCTTTTAAATTTCCTTGTCACGTAAATTGAGAGAAAGTACATTTCCTTGTAAAATGGCAGAATTAGCACTACTTATTGCTAAATGCGGTTATATTAAAGCGCCTTTAACAAGAACGGCAAACGCGGTCCGCGAGTTCAAACAAGGCGATAATATTTTCGAATTGAAAACAAGAGTTCCCTATTTAGAATCTATTCAAAGGGAATTCAAAGAAGTTCAAGTAGAAATTTAAATTTTGAATCCGCATTCGAGCGATGAGGACGAGCAGGCAAAGTTTGAAAAGTTATATTTTGATAGGTACCATTTCCAGATTGAATCAATTTTGGACCAAGACGCAGCGTCTAATGGAGTTAATGCGGCTAGTCCTTCTGGAAGTAATAGCTCGATAAATACAAAGAGCGATTTGTCAGATAAAAATTCAAAACAACTACCGACACTAAATTTACCGCAATTTTCAGGTTTGTTTACCTAATGGAGTTCGTTTTATGACACTTTCAACTCGTTAATACAACGAACTGATAGTCTTAATGATTGCGAAAGGTTTCATTACTCCAAATCTTGCTTAATAGGCGAACCTTTGCGTGCAATAGAACGTTTTCCGGTATCTGAAGCTAATTATGCATCGGCTTGGTGTAATGTACCCTCTGTTTTGTTTATTAATGTTAAGTAAGACACTGTATTCTAGCATAATGGAATAAACCCATAGTTTATTTCCAACTATTAATCTTACTCTAATATAGATAGGATAATAATAGATGTTCAATATTTTTGTTTGTACATATTGAACTTTGTGTAAGTGTATTGGTTGATAAGTAGTTATATAAGGAATATTTTGGTAATATGGGGGAGTCAATTACTGATCGACAACAGATACAGAGTGCTAACTCTGAATGTATTTAACATTATCACAAATACAGTTTTAATTATATTGGTAAAAATTTGGTTATTAAAATAGGAACAGCACATAACAAAATTGGTGTCAGAAGCGGGATTTCTCTTCTAAAACGTTAAGAAGAAACAAGTTAGTAGAAACTAATTCAAATTATTCTGGCGGTTCGCTCCATTGGTTTAACCTGAAGAAGAATCCAGCCAATGTTCCAGCAGTAAAGTAGCAGCTGAAGCAGAACGACTACAAGAATTCTATGTCAGTGTTTTCAGAGTTTTCTGTGTTTCGGTGTCTTAGTGCTTCAAATTTGCAACGAGTACTTCAACCAAGCAAAATAATGAAGATTGTTTTAATTTTGTGAGTATCTATTATCGTTTTTATATTCTGCATGTATGTTTAGTAATTCAGATTTGGAATCAGAAGTAGACACAGTAATTCACCCCCATTCATCACTTCACTTATATCCAAATTTAAGCGCACCCGAATTTAAACATTTAACTAAAATGGCAGATCATAAAATTACAACTTTGTTTCAATGGATAGATAAATATGAAGGATCTAATAACAAATTAAATGAATTCATAATTAATACAACTGCTGCTTTTGAATTAGCATCAGAAGATCAAGAATCTATTTTATTGGGTTATGCAAAAAAACAATTAACAGGTCGCGCCAAAATGATAATTTCCACTAAAGTTATAGATACTTGGAAACAATTAAAGGAATTCCCAATAGAAAGTTTTTCGCCACGTCAAACTATTGATGAATTAATTTTAGAATCTCAGATTTGCAGACAACTGCCTAAAGAAACAGTAATGGATTTTACCTTAAGAATAGATATTTTGGACTCAAATT
>JABXWE010021026.1:0-15785 GCA_014611495.1 Limonius californicus | reverse complement strand
CAATTTCTTATACCTATTATTTTATAGGCGTGTAACATTCTATAATCTCTTGAATTAATGAGCGACATGATTAACACATAACACACGAATGTCATTTACTTCGAGATTTAATTTAATCAAAGATAAGGACAAACAAAACCACCGACTCCGCATGTAACATTGTGTTGCAGGCGGTGCAATACAGTGTTGCCAGTTCATGGACGCAGTAAGTATAAAATGTACATTCTATATACGGAAAAGTGTATATATTTAGCGCCCTCCCAGCGACTAATGCATTGAACTATAATACCCTTCCCTTATACATCTGGCTAACAATATTGCGTCCATCAATTTTATGAATTTGCCGCTATATTTTATATGTTAGAGCAATGCAGGTTTGTCAGGTTTGAGAGAACTGTTAAGATGGTTACACTGCTTTTAAAATAAATTACGAAACAGCGGGAATTTTAAATTTTTATTAGCGATTACATTATTGCGTCCGGTATACGGCCGCAATAATTCATCGGACGCAATAGCAACCGTAAATTGGCAATGTATGGACGCAACAATGATAGCAGGATGCATATATATATATATATATATATATATATATATACCTATATATGTATATATTAGTATGATAACAAATCGCAAATGCAAAATGAAATAATTGATGTAAGAGACATTGGAAATGTTTTCCGCCTTCTACAAAGTTTTTTAATTCCTTATGGCTCGTTCCTATTCAAAATGCTTTTGTTGTGATAAAATAATGACAAGCATTTTTATTATTTCCTTAGCAATATCCCTAACTTTTGCAGTACTTTCCAGTGGTTGTCTACTGCACTTCTTTCTAGTAACAAATTTCCTGTCTCATGAAACTATTTTACAGGATTTCTTTGAATTGTTTATAATCAGCGGAGACTGCTGGAAATTCGGCATAATATTCTTCAAGGTAATTTTGTACTTAATATCTCCATAGTGCATTCACCTTGGTACCTTTGTGATTATAAACGCTTTAAATTTTAACTTATACCATTCTGCAACAATAAAATCAAGAGGAAGCTAAAGTGCTTTAGCATTCCTTCTAAAACTATTGTTTTTGTGCAGATGTACAGAAAAATCACAAATAAGAATTAAATCAGACAAACATAATTGTTGCCTCAGAATACAACGTTTAACAATCAATTGTCAGCCGACCTACATCACTAACAGCTAACGGGCGTTGCATGCAAAACTGAAAATTAAGATAAGTTTAATATTTGCTGAATGATAGCAGCTGAAAATTTCATAAAATAGGCAGCTCAACAACACAATAGTTGTCTTACAATGGCACTGTAATTAAAACAAAAAGTTTTTGCACCGGAATTGTACTTTCGAAACAACTGATGTATTGTTCTGAAATAGGATACACCGAACACCGCGGTATTGTAGAACTCCTCCAAGTTAAAAATCGAAAACATTTGGCTAATTAGAAAACACCGTTTGAGTTTTAATAACTAAAAATGTAGGGAATGTGTTTTTAAATTAATGTTTATTTTTATTCCTTGTTTCTCCAGTGTGGATGTCGCCTAATGAAACTTGGTATTCGCATTGTTGAAACATTTATTTTTAAGAAATGCAATAAAAATATGATATCATCGCAACATCTACCACACCATTCAACACTATATTAAGGTATATCAGAAACTAAACGGAAATCTCTTATTACAAGATTAATATTCTTAAGAATTCTCACTAGCCCCAACAATTCTTCAACTTAATATCCTATAAAGCTTCATTGTTACGGCCAAACCAGATTTTTCGTCGACCCGCAACAGGAAAGGTGGAAAAAGGTCTTCGGCTAAACTCAGAGGAGTAAGGGTGGATCACGAGAAACGCCTACGATAAGGAAATCGTATCTAGTTGTGTACAGAGTAGGTGAAAATTAGCGGGCCCCACCTTCCAAATCACAGCTGATTGTAGATTCTCGTGGAAGGCCGAGAAACCAGCAGCTTACGGGAATCGATCTTTATTGTGCCTCCTCCTGTATATAAAGCTTACAAAGTTCATGCACACAACAATAAGAAACAGAAATAGAAGATATGGTGAATTTTAAGACAAATATAGCTCTATTGTTTGAAATTGGTGACACATAATACAAAAACAAAGATTACATTCAAAATGGTAATAATTATGGTTTAATACAAGGGTAGTTGGAACGTTTAAACAAGAAAGGCTCGCCGCTCCTGGCTTGCTGCATTTATTTTACTAACCACACAGATCTGCGCAGCCAGTGACATTCGAGTTTACAGAAATTAATTAAACTTTAACCTAAACGAATAATGAAGGTTGCCTCACTTTTAATATTACAAGGGAATTAAACTGTTCTATTTCTTAGTTATTAGCGAAACACTGATAACCGCATTGTATAGTACACTGTCCAGTTTTGCCTTAGTTTTCACTTCGGTAAGGAGTAGAGAGAAGCACAATTGGGGTGTTCTTGGGTACTTCGGGAAGCGGGCACGATTCGCAGGCACGCCCCTGAAGACTGGATCACGATGAAGACACCGTTACGGCCGCGACTTTCTTTGACAAAATAAAAAAGACGGGAACGTCAGGAGCCAAAATCTTCCCCGCTGTAAGGGATTATCACTTGCAACGGCTCAAAGGGGGCTGTCACGGGGTTCAAGGCTGTTAATCCGACAGTCGAGAGAACAATTTCACTGAATTGTCTTTATAAACAGCTGACAATCTGCTAATATTTTTAATCCGACATAGGTCGAAGATTCTTTTGCCTAAGGCAAAAAACAACACGATATACTAATTTAACAGAGGCGCTTCCAACAACTCCGTTTCCAAAAACCACGTGTGTTCACTCCCAGAAACTAGCGCTCACTTTTGTCTTGCCCTATTTTGTGATCGGCGCTGAGATGGTAACAAGCAACCGGGTCGAGCGAAGGTGTTAAATCGACTGACTAGAAAACGCAACGCGAATCTCAAACAGCTGGAAGACTTCATCCTATGGCGAAATATGGTGCAAGAATTCTAGAACAAATTTTGCACGTGGGACTTCCGGCCATCCTGTCAACGAAGAATTCCAAGAACTGTTATCGATCGGCATTAAACAGACTAAACATATCTGTCAAACGTTCGATTAAGTTTCAAAAGTGACCTCCCATAAATTAATCTTTGCAAATAATAAAAGTAATAATCGTCTTAAGAGCAGCAATTAAAATAGAAGTTTAATTCATATGAAAGGGCAAAACTAAACGAACGTTACATCATCCAGTTTGAATTGCGGCATTACACCTTCGTAGGATACTGCGAATCAGCCTGCATATGTTTTTCTGGCGAATAAATTGCTATTCTTCTATAAAAGCTTGTTCCAGTTCTTCTAGCGAATCTGGTGGATGTAGACGCTTACGAATACGTTGCCCGAGTTGATCCCATAAATGCTCTATGCTCTATGGGATTAAACTTACGCCTGACTACAGACCATCCATAGTGGGTATGTTATTCTGGGCCAGACATTAAATGATTACTCTAGCTGTGTGAGGATGACCTTTATCCTAGATAAATAAAAAATCTTCTCTCACGACGAGTGCTTGCAGCTGGACTGTGGATATGTTTTTTTAACGATTTCATTAATGCGGGGCCGTTTATCGAAATGCCACCCGACTTCCTCGCAAAGACGCTCATTTGGTTTCTCCACATCCTAACTCTACCCTACGTTCGCTCTTAACTTGTCTGAAAACATCACTCTACTCCACTTTCTCAATTGCCAATGTTCATGTTCACGTGCGAAGAACATCCGCCTTGGTTAATGATTTCTTCTCAAAATGGCTTCCCGAAAGCGATTTCTTACTTTTTGATCACGTGCCTGAACTTGCTTGTATCTGGAAAGGTATATTTGAAGGCTACAAATAGTTTTCGAGCGGCTGCAAATCGCTAGTAGGGTCGTTGCCCTGGAGTGACGCTATCCAGGCGACAAGACCAGTCTGTTGGTGTCTCTTCCAGAGTTTCTACACCACAGGTTGTCTTATATTCAGCTCTTGAATTTTTGAATTCAATTGTAACAACTGATGAATACTATTCAGAACGTGCAAGCATGCAATGGTAACACACCAGATCTCCAAAACCAAACAAAAAATCAAAAACTATGTTGCCAGGTGGTAAAGTAATAGTAACAATTTTTTGGAATTCTTAAGGGGTGTTCTTTGTCAACTAATTAACTATTCGACACTTTTGCGCGATAACATTGAGTAGCGAACAGAAATATCAGGAACAAACGAAAGAGAAGACAAAGTTCTGTTTGCCTTCTTCAAGACAATGATCAGCCTCATACCTGCAAGAGCATTTGAAACCGTAAACAAACTTTAGTAGGATCTTCTTACGCAAGCAGCATACAGCATTCTGATCTTGCTCCCTCTGATTTTTATTTGTTTGACCAACTAAACGAATTTTTAACATGTAGCCTAAAAACTTCCAGGAAGATATTAGAAAGCTTCCAGATCGGTGGCGCAAGTGCATCGCTAGTCAGGGGGATTATATTGACGAATAATCCAGTTTACACAAATAAATTAAATAAATCCTTCTTTAAATTTGAACACTACTCATATATACAATAATCAACTTTTAAAAGACCACCTATTTCAATTTAGAAAAATGTTTAAAATTTGAAAACCTCATCCGTTTCGACCCAATTTAATCTTCCAGCTTTTAAATTAATAAAGTTATTCGTGTAACTATCCTGTTACTACATTATTGACACGTTACTCTAAATACAGCACCTAATTTGTTTTTATCCGCGAAAATCAACAGAAATATCTTTATTAAAATAATGAGAATTGCTATATTTTCTTTCACTTAATTTCACATCAAAACGAAGGGCAATGCCAACTCTGAACACCCTTTATTGACTTTATCAAAGCTTAAATTTAATCAACAGGAAAAGGTTTTTAAAGGGAATTACAAAAGCAGGAAATACAGAAACATTAATTCTATTTTACACAATAACAACGATTGCGGCTTTCGTTACCAGACGTTCCTAAACCGCTTTTCCATCAGTCGGCTTTTATTTTATTGAATATATTAACCGATTTATAATATGAAATTGGAATAACTGGGAAATCACAGTTATTCCAATTTCATACTATAAATCCGTAATGTAGATACATAATTCTCAATAAAGTAGTAATTATCACTGAAATTTTAAGCTAAAGTGTAATAAAAATTGTTCTCATATTATCTTTCAGCTACATACCGAGTGACCACGAGAAGTGGTAACAGCATGTAACTTGTAAATTGCAGCATATAAAATGGTAATTTAAGAGATATAATAAAACTTGAGTGGGGGTATTAAAAAACAAGTTATGGCGGTTTAAATATTGAAAAGTTCTTCTATTTAATTTTTTTAATCATCTTGCACAATGAAGTTGAAAAGTTGATTATTCTTTTGTTTTTAAAGTCAACCTCTTTACTAAACAATTGAATATTTCCACCATTTTCAACCAAAATGTCATTAAGTGACATATCAATATATTGCAAATTTTACGGCGAATGAGATAATCACAAGAAGGGAGGTAGTTTTATTTAAAAATAAAAAGTTGCTGTCAGTTCCGGCCAAACCGAAACTAAAACTAAAGTTAAAAAATATTTAAAGATGCACATTTATAGGTTAAATATCTCTTAGTTTAAAATATCAAAATAATACGTTCAAAAACAACAAAATTACGTGCTATGGCCTCATCTCGTGTTCACCCGGTATAGGAATTTGTTTTGCTAATGCTATATGCGTGTTTACCGATAAAAATCAACATTGAATCGACAAACCAATCTGCCCGTGTCGTATAAGAGAAATTCAATATAGCGTATTACTCAGAGTATTCCAATTTCAACTATTTTGAATACTGCAGCAATTACTGCTTGTGTCGGTAGACACCCACCTGAATTTACATACCTATGTAGAAGAGGGTTCCTGTTGTCAACCACCAGTTTCGGATTGCAATTAAATTCGTACCCTAAAGTATCCAGACGAGTATATTGGATTCTGTAATACCCGCTTGTGGCATTTAGATTTTCAAATCTGAGGTAAACTCGTAACTTTAACAACATTTTACGCACAGAATGCTCTGAAAAATTGTCGAACTTCCAACTTTATAGCATCACATCTTTTCCTCTATAGTTATACTTTATATTATTATGAAAGTTTTTTTTTTTATTATTAACACCCAGAATATCGTGACTGCGTTTTTACGACATTTAGCTGCTGGTTGGACACATTACATTAATAATTTTGCAACTTATTAAAATAAATATATATTAAAAAATCTCCAAACAAACACCCCACTTCAACATAAAGTATTACTACACTTTAATTATATTTTCCTACTACAGTTAATAATTAACTTACATTTAAAAATAATAGATTAGCATGACTTTTTATTAAAGCAATTATATTTTCTAACAAATTATATATATTTTTTGAATGAATTGTAAAAATGTGCTTGTTTACCATTTACGTACTTCATTGTAAGTGCTCGTAGTACTCAAAACATTTATATTGCAGTGTAAATAGTACTATTGTACATTTAAAAACCACCCAAATTTTTAATAATTTTTAATCATACGGTTCACCGGTGATCTGTAGCCTCATTATTGAATCGGATGGGATACATCATTTGAATGCTTATAATTTGTTAACAGACAGGCTCTTATTTATGTTCGTTATAGGAAGGTTGCCTACAGGCAAGCAATAAGTTTCGAGTAGAACGTGTGTTGCCTTCATAATAGTAATTTCAGATAGAGTGAGAAGAAAATCTTTTGATCACACAGTACTATTATAATAATACAATATGTTCGGTAAATGTGTTTTCCAAATATTTCGCTGTAGAAGACAAACAATGGGTAAAAGTCAATTCCCTCTGTCTTACAGGTAAAATATACTTAGGTTAGTACGACACAATGTAGTATATTGTACAAAATTCTGTTCAAAATTTTGTACAAAGTATTTCTACATCATTTTGTGTTGTGCCAAGCAGAATTATGTGTGCAAAGTTTTGTAAAAAATTCTGTACATTTATGTATCTGCAGAATTTTGTTCAGAATCGGTGTCGTATCGATGCGCAAATGATCTATAAATTTCTAGTGTTCATCAATGATATCAGAGGACATTGTCATAAATGTTTTACAATGTGTTCACGCCGCCGCGCCGCCGCGCCGCCGCTAACCCTGTCCTATATTTCATACCACTTATAAACACCAAAAAAGTTCTGTAAAGAACACAAAAAAAAACAATACATGATGCCAACAGATTAACAAGATTCGTGGTTATGTAAACAGCTGCAAACAATTCTTATGAATCCTTAATTCTACATTATCCACAGTCACATGATTATTTTAACAGTTTTCTCACAAAATTCTGGTTCATGTCATACATATTTTGAAGAATTGAGTACAAAATTATTTAATAAATTTTGTACAAAATGCTGAACAGAATTTCGTATCATGAGCAATACAAGGTGTTCCGTAAGTTGAAATGAAACGCCTCGTAGCTTTGTTCAGCAGTGTATACTGAACACAAAATAGCTGAAACATTTATTTTTCCCATTTGCCGAGTACATTGACATGATTTGGATTCTTGGAGACGTTGGTGGTAATTTGCAAGGCTATTTGCTGAACGCTATCCAAATAGAAGACATCGAAACCACACAGTTATTAAACGAACTAACCAACGACTGCGATAGAGAGGAAGTGTTGGTCTAAAAAGAGGTGGTGGTGGTCGTCCATTTATGGTAAGGCAACCCAATATTGAAGAAAATGTGTTAGATGTAATTAAATGGGAGCTTACGAGAAGTGCATGTAGTATTTCTCGGATTGTAGACATACCAAAGTCGACAGTACATAGAATAACACGACAGGGATCTATATCTTTTTCGAAAAATGAAAGTGCAACACTTATTACCACAGCATTATAATGCACGAGTTAGGTACTATGAATGGCTATTAAATCAACATCAGGAAAATCCTAATTCTGTTGGCAATATTTTTGTACAGATGAGGTGACATTCACTTATGATGCGCTTAACAATACTAATAATAATCATATATGGCCAGATGAGGGTTCTCATCATGCAACTCATATTCGAAGTCATTAATATCGATAGGTGTTTATGTTTGGACAGGTATGGTAAATAATTATTTAATTGGTCTTTTTATTCTGCCAAATCGTCTTAATGCTGAAAATTTCCTAAATTTCCTAAACGAAAATTATCAAAACCTATTGGAAAATGTTCCACTAACAATTAGACAAACTATGTAGTACCAAAAAGATGGTGCTCCAGCCCATTACAGAATTATGGTTCGAGATTTGTTTCAAAATTATTTTCCAGATTAATGGATTAGACGTGGGGGTGCTACAGCTTGGTCGCCAAGGTCACCTGACCTAACACCTTTAGATTTTTATTTATGGGGCTATCTGTAGGATTTGGTATATCTCACGCCAGCAAACAATGTGGATAAAAACGAATCGTATCAACCAAGCGGCTGCACGAACACTGCTTCATCGAATACGGAGTTCAACTACATTGAGATGTGCAGAATGTCCTAATGTTGGTGGTGGTCATTTTGAACAGTTCCATTATTTATCAGAAAATTTTATATTCTGATTTGTTTCTGTCCGATATTTTTATTCATTTTATTCTAAAGTAATTTGTGTTAAGGGACTGAAAAGTATTGATAACTACTTTATTCATCTGTGGATTAAGCCTATTAGCGATACTACATAAAACAATCGCGCTGGTTATTCTACCTCATCATGGTGTCGAAATGAGTTGTTCAATAATATATTTGCGTAGGAAAATATGTCGACTGGCCTAGGTAATAATAATTATGTAATTAATATGTTTTAATGGTTTTCCATAGTAACTGCAAAAATATTTTCCGTAGAGCATGCAGCATACATATTACACAAGTTTCCACTTCTTTTCGTGCTTGGTATTAAAATCATATTCTGCGAAAAATAAATATATTAGCTGTTTTACAGTTAGTGTGCACTGCTGAACAGCGTTTTATCGCGAATTATGGGACACCCTGGACATATACTTTAAGTGATCTCGTAAACACAATGCAACGCATATTCATTCGGTAGTTGCTCTTACTCCCTTTATTACAAAAGCTATTATTCACTTGCACCAAGTACCATATCATCCACAGTATATTGACGTTCCCTCACACCATAGCATACAAAATAAAGTAGAAAACCGATAATTAACTAGACCAGGACATTCATTGCAAATGATCTGAAAATTGAGATTTAAAAATTTAGTCACCTGTCAGCTAAAATAACACGGAGCGCCGTCCTGTTGTAACCATATACATACTCCACGTTGGAGAGGAACATTATCCATCAAAATCGGCAGTTTAATAATAAAAGTGATGATAGACCTGGAATGCAAAATGTTTATCTAATATTGTGTGAGCTACAAATTATCACAAAAGCAGAGTGTATAACTATGATTGTTGTTTCTCTTGGATTATTTAATTATTACATAAACGAACTAAGTATAAGCAAGGTTCAGTTTTAGAGATTATTGTTAAGGAAACTAAATTAATTCTGTATTCCTTTTATTAGTCTCAACTTTCTCGTTCTCCCAACCTTCTGCTAATAGGACCTAAAGGCGTTTATCACATAGGATGAAAATTCAAGTATATCTGTAGTACAGTGGGTGACCCAATTATTAGAGCCAGAACTGATAAAACGTTTTTTTTTTTTGAGTTTGTGTTGAAATAGAGCACCATGTCAAGGTTATACCCATCTACTTTCTATTAATTAGCAATTGTGCACTATAAATACACTGAAGAAATAAATTTAGCTTAAGTAATTATACAAAATGTTTGCTTCACTTCTGTGTCGTAACTCGATCAAACCCTCAGTTAACTGCCGTTTGTTGGTATAATTTACTTTGAAAATTCCTCTCCTCATCAGCTCCCAGAAATTCTCGTTGGGGTTGAGGTCTGTAGAATTTCCAGGCCAGTTGACAATCTCGACCGTTCTTCTCTGGCAAGGAGCAGAAACCTGCACAAATATGAATTCACACTTAAGGAACCATTCTAGGACCTGGGGAGCATCTTGCTGTTGTTCTCTCCATAAGGTACAGGCGATCAGCTTCTTGACTACTGAAGACTGATCAGACCAAGATACTGATGGGATCAGTAAATCTTTTCACAATACACTCTTTTTTTAATTTCTTCGTATGTATCCGACTAGTACAGCTTTCGATACCAGGAAGAAAGTCAGATTTTACGCTGTATAATTGTATTAATGAAAGGCTAAACTCCCCGAAGTGGAATAATGAAACTAACATTAATATCCTTAAATCCGCATCCAAACCAATATTTAAACTGTCAATATTACAATTTACTTTCGGCTTAGACCGCGTCGTCATTTGGGAACTACACCCAGCATTATCAGGTAAGGACCGACCTGTAGCTTGTCTGCCAGACATAAGCCGATTAAGTATTATTGTCCTGGCAAACAAAATACATCCAGATCAAATCCTTGTCCGCCCCAAGGTTTGATTAAATAAGCACACAGCCCTGTTTGGGCAGGCAGGGCCTACGAACAAATATGGCTCAAATTTCTGGAGCAAATGCTTGTAAAGGCAGACAAGCTACAGGTCGGGCCTTACCTGATAATGCTGGGTGTAGTTCCCAAATGAGGACGCGGTCTAAGCCGAAAGTAAATTGTAATACTGACAGTTCGAGAAACCGCGAAAGCCTCAAAGAATATAATACTTAAACTCTTTCAATTACTTTTTTAAAATGTACTACCCGCCTATTTCACAATTTCATAATTCCTATCAATTTATCTTGCCAACGATTGTTTTGCTAAATGTATATTTTATATTTTTACACACAAGCAGAGAGCGTAGCCCACGGGTTCAGCTAGTATTCATTACAAACATTTTCTACTAGAAATGACAAGACAACTGTGTTTCTTATAACACAACAAATAATTACTATCCATGAAAATACAATCAACTCAGAAAGCACACAATAACACTTAAGAACGCGGGGTAATTATAGGTTATGTAACCAACACAAATAAAATTAAAGATATTACTGGCAATAAAACAAGTACAATAGCATTCTCCCCCGGACAATTTACTTACAACATCGTACAAACGGCCTTATTTCTCAAAGTTTCACTTTTCTTTAAGGCTCAAACTACATTTATAAAAAAACGACCTCACATATATTACCCGAGATTGTAAATTTGAAAAATAAAGTTGTCCACGGCCTTGTTATGATATTCGAGAATCGTGGACAACAACAAAAAATGGAACTATGCAAATTAAGATTTGAACAATCAAAATGTAGGCACAGGGAATGCAATAATCACAAAAACATGAAGACTTATTCCTCCAGAATCTTTTTAGTTAGCTTTGACAAAGTAAGTAAATAACTAATTCTGCGTCCTGCTTTGTGTGTAAATTAATTCCTAGGTGGAAAAGGAAAACCTAATTAGCTTCAGCGGTGAATGATCTCTCCCGTATATATGGGATTCCTGCAAAAACGTTATCTAAAGCTTTTTGTTTACTATGTCTCCTAAATCTGCCTTTGTACTCCTGTTTTATTAAACTTAACTAACTCCTTAGTTGCGGCAAGAGAGCTTTGCCAAATGCCATTTAACGGGGTCAAAGATTTTCGACTTAAGAAAATGTACGAACAACAACAGTTTAGGGTTTTACCCTGTGACACATAAGACCAACTTCTGAAGAATATTATCATAGCGCATGTGAAAACTTCTCTTGATTCTAACGGACGCGGACGTTAAAAAACGGTGATCAGCAAACCGTAACTGTATTATTCTTTTGCATACGTGTGTGCGTTCTTACACCTTCATATCTCTTTGAATCACATATCGTCAATTTGAGCAATCATTTACTACTTTGCGTTTAGCTTTGGATTTGTTTATTAACTTCAAAATAATAAACTACTATTATGCATGGTGTGTATAAATAAACAAAAAGATGATACTATGCACTTTATCAAACTACTTATAATAATAACCGACTTATTATATATATATATATATATATTATATTAATAATAATTGTTCGAATTGAAAGCCGTCTGCTTGTAAACATAGTTCAAATCTTCATGGTATCGCTTGCATTACTCGCGACAGTATTTCTAGTTTAATTTCTAATACTGCCCCGTTAATTGTGTTTCTAACTATTTGGTTTGGTTTGGTGGAAACGTAGCGTGAACATTTTCTTTAATAAAGCCCCAAGTAAGAATGTCTAAAGGATTGAAATCGGATGATCTCACGGGTCATAAGATAGGACCGCCACGACCAATCCATTTGTTTGGAAAATGCAGTTCCTACAACTACTCTCTTACATTAACGGTTAAAACGAGCAGGAGCTCCATTATAATGTATATCTTATTAGGCCGTATATTCAACGGAATCTCCTCAATAAGTTGTTCCAAAACATTGAGGTATTCATCGGCATTAGGACGATTTGGTACGTAAATTAGCTCAACAACCCTATGGTTTATTATACCCAGCCATATATCAACGGGAAATCTTCTTTGGTGACCATATTCACGAAATTCGTGTAGGATATCTTCAGTCCAATAGTGAATACGAGGGCTGTTCTGTTTCTGCTGAGCCTAGTAAAGTTATACACCATTTATTGACAAAACACATTTATTTATAATTTTTCAAAGTATTTTCCTCCACAGTCAATCCGTGCAAACCGATCTTCAAAACATTTTCTCCAATCTTCCCGCGTTAGATTATTTATTTCATTTTTAAACGCGTCAACCGCTTCCTCGGCCGATGTAAAACGTAAACCCCGTAACTTATTCTTAACATGCGGAAATAAAAAGAAATCATTAGGTGCTAGGTCTGGACTATTTTAAGGTTTTGGGCATTCAAATACTCAGTCGTTCGACCTTGATCCTCTTGGATGTTTTTCGCTAACATTTTGGAGAACTTGAGGCAAGCAAACTGTAGTGTACCCTTCAGTATTAACAATACGACAATCCTCCAGTAGTACAGTGGAAATATATCGAGTAATTCCAACAACTGCGGCGATCATCTTTTTGTTTCGGCTTTTTTCACGAACAACTTTTGTTGGAGCCGATTCGTTCTCAAAGAGCCAAACCGCCGACTGTTGCTTTTTTTCGGAATCATAACAGTATAGCCATATCCATTATCAAAACGATCCAGTGTAGATCTACACCATGCCACACGGTTTTCTTTTTAAACTGGAGCCAAATTGTCTTTGGTAACTGTCGCTTTTGGCTTAGGAGCTCGAAAGTTATCATTTAAGGAAAACCGACCACGTTGAAATTCATTGTAACACCGCTTTACGGTAGCTAAGAAACATGACTCATCACCAAGCACTCGATTGATTTCCTCAAAATAACATTCTTTACGCCTTAAGCCAGGCGGGAAATTGTAAAAAATCACAGCTCTTTCTTCAATTCCATGATTTCTTGGGGAAAAGATTACTTTCAAATTATGTATGCTCCTTTTAGTCAATACGAAATCGAGTGGCCGATTGGTGAACACGTGCACGCGCGAGTTCCGCCCTTTTAGTGTTTTAAAAGCAAGTTTTGAACTTAAATAGTTAAAGTGCTTTATTGAGAACTCGGTAAGAGTAATTTTAGGGGTGCTCCCCAAACCTAGCCTATTTTTTCCTTTTAATTAAAATTTGTGTCCTCCTTTTTCCTTTCCTGTTTCACGTTTTGTGCACAGGTGGGAACAACACATACAAATATGTTAAATCTACCAGCAAACAATCTCAATCCAAGTTAATACATTAATAAATAATTAATATAATCTGACTCCTTCAAGAATGGAGACTTCTGACTACAGAAGCCTTCTAGAATCTCAACAAATGAATACCCTTAACATTACAGAACCCGAAAAAAACAAAAGTGTTCAAATCAGAAAAATTATTAACTTTCCACCCGCTAGTGTTTTTCCAAGCAAAGAACAAGCAATAATCCTCAATGCAGTGGAAGGCCCAACCTTGAAAGATTATATAGTCGCAGCTGGCAATATAGTTGAACCGAAAAACATTTTATTTGCCTCGAGAATTTCGAACAACCGCATATGTGTATATCTCGATACCAAACAATCTGTAGACAATTTAATAGACAATCACAACACAATAAATATTGATGGTAAAGAAGTTGGAATCCGCCGTCTTGTAACTCCAGCGCGACGGATAATTTTATCCAACGTGTGCTCTTCTATCCCCCACGAGGTTTTGATTCATTTAGTTAAAGGGCTAGGATTAAAACCTGCTTCACCTATGTCCTTCCTTAGAGCCGGCATACCAGGAGACGAATACGGTCATGTTTTAAGTTTTCGACGACAGATATATATCCAGCCTAACGTAGAAGTTGAGCTACCTTCATCCGTAATGATAAAATTTGAAGAAACAAATTATCGTATTTTCTTAACTTTTGATGATCTAAAGTGCTTCATTTGCAAAACTCCTGGACATATAGCTAATCAGTGTCCAAATCAAAATGCACCAGCTCTAAATCAGCATATCGTTACTTCTCTACCTAACACAATTGAAGATAGCCAAAGAAATAATGCTACTACAGAAGCTGCTGTTTCTACTTCTCACGACTATCACCTTCAAAACAACTCAACCGAACACGGTCTTAAAAGAAATGCTTACTCAACGGCAAGCTCTTCTATAGAACCTATAACTATTGAAGAAGAAGGTACTGCTGATAATCGACATGCGAGCGTAAATCCCAATAAATCACCTACCTTTCAGCCACCTAACCAAACCCCCAAAAAAGTTACAAAGAAACAAAAGCTAAACGACTCTACAGAAAGCCCGACCCCTATAACAGAATTACTAAATCCTGCGCAACTGTTTATTGAAAATGCGTGTCCACCTTTTATTTTAAATTTTCAACAAATTTATTCCTTTCTGGACAACGTAAGTGGATCTCCTGATCCTCTTAGTGTCGCTCGACAATATACAGATGATGAACCCCAACTATTAGACATAATACATGCAGTGTACCCGAATCTGACTCACCGTAGCATAAAATACCGGTGTACAAGAATTCAAAAGAAAATCAAAAAACAGTTAGAGTTTGAGCAAGCGTTTGGTGAAGATACCGACGCGTCATGCTCTTCCCAACTGAGTACGTACTAACATAAACATAACTTAAATTTTAAAATTCATATTACAATGGAACATAAATGGGTATTTCACCCATCTTGAAAAGTTACAACTAATTATGTCAAAGGAGTATGTATCATTACTGTGCCTCCAGGAAACCAACTTTAAGAACAACGATTTCCATAGACTTAAGGGCTATAAGTGTTACTACAAAAATAGAAATAACCAAGTAAGAGCCAGTGGAGGGGTAGCTATATATATTAAAAATGAATATTTGTCTCAAGAGATTCTACTAACGACTGAATTGGAAGCGGTTGCAATTACTGTTCTATTTCCACCATTAAAGTAACAATATGTAATATTTATATCCCACCAAACGTTAATGTTACTGTAGAAGAACTCCATAATTTATACACTCAATTACCTTCTCCTTGCTTTATTATGGGAGACTTTAATTCTCACAACACCGCTTGGGGTTCCCAAATTACAAATTTAAGAGGAAATATAATACAAGAGTTTATAGAAACTACCAGGCTAACTATTTTAAATACTGGAGAACAAACAAGATTTAACTCTTTTAACGGAAATTTTTCAGCCATAGATCTCTCTATGTGCGATGCTAATGTATCCCCGTATTTTTCATGGGAAGTAGATTCA
>JABXWE010021025.1:0-22592 GCA_014611495.1 Limonius californicus | reverse complement strand
TAAAAAGAAATAGAACCAATAATTAAGCGGTCGGAATCGCTATTAATAAAAATACATAGGAGCAATAGGAAAGCGCCCTGAAAAGTATTCAATTTCATTCTGAAATTAGTCCATCCGTTTATTCCGGTAATTAAGAGCAGGTAGCTACTACGAAACTAACTATAAACAGGTAAATCAGTCACGCCGTCGGTAACGCATTTGATTTAATTCAGGATTAGGACACACATTCCTGGGATTAGGTAATCCGGTATCAGGCAGTTAAAATTCAGTTACATCCCCTAAATTAAAAAGAAATAGAACCAATAATTAAGCGGTCGGAATCGCTATTAATAAAAATACATAGGAGCAATAGGAAAGCGCCCTGAAAAGTATCTCAGCCACCAGAGTTAGTAGGTTCAACTACATAAGAGCATAACGGTCTCGGCTACGTACTCAACACCCATTGATGCGTAGCTTACTAACTACCTGGTGTTGCAGTAGCGGGGTCAGGCGGTATACATTGCGGGCATGCTAACGCGCTGCAGCACCCCACCCGATCCCACCACATCCCGCACATTCCTACCCACCTACTGGCATGGGGTAGGCCTGGCGTATCCAGGAGTGACCTCCGAGTCAGCTCCATGTCAGATGATGATGATGATGATGATGATGGTTGGGTTAATGGTTTTGGCCAGGTCTTCTTTGATTTCTTCTTTAGTTTTGTTTTGTTCTTTAGGTTTAAGTATCACTTTCGGGACATTGTTTACCACATTTTTTTGGTTAGGTAAGAATTTCCTGGTGTTTTCTTTGCATGCGTCGGAGTAGGTTATGTTGTTTTCTTTTTCTTGCATTTGCGTAAGTTTTTCTTGCAGGAGTATATTTTTGTCGTTTATTTCATCTGCTAGTCTTTTGAGGATGCTTGTTTCAGTCTTTAGATGATCATTTTCATTCATTAGATGTACGACGCGTAACAAAAGGTCATCAAGGTTAACCTTGCAGCAAATGATTTTGTCCAAAGAAAGAATTTTCGTACCTTTCAGACGAGTTGCACAACTTTTATGATGTTTCTTATCACATTGCACACAAAATAAGAAGTCCTTTGCTATTTTTCGCTTACAGGTAGCACAGTTAATTTCGCTTTCATTCGCGTTCTCTTCCTCGCCACTACTTGACGCCGCCATATTGGCGAAAAAAAAATATAATTTTGTTAATAGAATAAAATGTATTAAAAGTGTTTTGTTATTTGTGAATTTTAATGCATATATTTGTTTTTAACTTTTTAACATTTATCAATTTATCATAAATCATATTCTTAAAGTCGATTTTGAACATATGCTAATGTATGTGCAAGTGCATATTTTCAGAATTTACTGCATACATTTAAAAAATAGTGTGAATATACAGGCTGTACCACATTAAGTGCGCACCATTGGTAACTTTGGTATTAGTGAAGATAGAGCCTAAGTTTAAATTGGAAAGAATTGTATATTTTTGGGCTGATTGCGACGGTGATACTAGAAAAACAATTGAACATCGCGTTGCATGGATAATTTAGAAAAACACTTTTTTTTAATGGAACACCCTGTATATTCCTATGCAGAATTGAAGTTAGTTTAATTTTACACAAAAAACATCAGTAACATTTTTTTCAAAATTTAATATTTTTAAAAATGTTGGCCTATTTTTATTTCAACTACACAAGCGGACTCTGGGTCAAAAGTTTCTAAAAACTACAAACAGACAAACAATAAGTAATAATTAATAAGTAATTATTAACATAAAACTTTTTACAGAAGGTGTTCAAAAATACCCCCGTTCTGCTGGATGCATTTTAAAGCTCGTCTTCTTATACCTACTGTTAGTAGCTTTAAGAACTTGTCGACCATCTAAAGTGCGGAGTACTTCCCGAATTTTCTGTTTAAGTTCTTCAACGTTTTGATACTTTTGCTGGTACACCTTATCTTTTACAGTATCCCACAAAAAAAGTCTAAGGGGGTAATATCAGGAGATCGAGCAGGAAAACGTATAGGACCGTGGGTAGCTATAATTCTTTCACCAAAATATGGTTGTAATAACGGATAAATTTCTCTCATATTATGAGCTGGTGCACCATCTTGCTGAAAGAATAGCTGCAGTCTCTCTGCTAAATTGACTACATCCATAAAATTTTCAAAAATGTCTCTTAATAACTGGTGATAGCGCTGTCCTGTTAACGTTTCTTGGTAAAAAAATGGTCCCACTATTCGAGAGTCTAATATGCCACACCATACGTTAATACTAATCCGTTTCTGTGGGTGACGGGGATCCGTCAGAAACAAATTTTCCTTGCTCCAATAGTGGACATTTTTCCTGTTGAACATGCCTTGGTTGGAAAAGTTTGACTCATCGCTCCACAAAATTCGTCGTTCTACATTTGGTATACGTATTAACCATCGACAAAATTCCAGCCTTCTTTCGGAATCCCCCTCATGAATTTGTTGAACTGGTTGAAATTTGTATGGAACAAACTGAAATTTCTTTAAAATTCGCCAAATTGTAAATAGGGAAAGCCCGCTTTCTTTTCTTAAATCTCTCACGGATTTCGTAGGAAATGCTTCAAAATATGCCATAACGTTAATTTCGGTTTGCTCATTGATAATATTAATTTTTCGTGTCCGTTTTTTCGAAAAAACGTTGTTATTTTGACGAAATTTACGGTAAAGTTTCAAAAAATATCGACGGTCTGGAAGATTTCTGCCTGGAAATAATTCACGATATCTGTTTATGGCCCGGATACTATTTTTATTAGATATTATGTACGATTCTAACATATCGCATTTTTCCTCATGCGAAAAAGGCATTTTCAAACAATTCAGCACATTTAAAAATAAATAAATGTCAAACTGACAACCTACACTCGATATTTTTTCGCCACTCAGCTCTTGCTAGATCAGCAGTTTTGTAAAGAAATGTGATCATCGTTCGCTTGTGTAGTTGAAATAAAAATAGGCCAATATTTTTAAAAATATACATTTTTGAAAAAAATGTTACTGATGTTTTTTGTGTAAAATTAAACTAACTTCAATTCTGCATAGGAATATACAGGGTGTTCCATTAAAAAAAAGTGTTTTTCTAAATTATCCATGCAACGCGATGTTCAATTGTTTTTCTAGTATCACCGTCGCAATCAGCCCAAAAATATACAATTCTTTCCAATTTAAACTTAGGCTCTATCTCCACTAATACCAAAGTTACCAATGATGCGCACTTAATTTGGTACAGCCTGTATATGCGCATATTTCCGCAATAATCGACTGCATATATTCCGTTCTCTAATCATAAGTTTATTGATGAAGAACTACTTTCATCGATAACATCTATTAGTTTAGCTTTGCTGTTAAAGGTACTCAGCATTCGAATTTTAAATTTCAAGAAGCTCCTGTGTAGAAAGTAGCCTACAAAAAATAAATATTTTAGCTGTTTTGTGTTGAATATGCCCTGCCGATCAACATTACAAGGCACAACACCCTGAATACTAATTACGTATGGTGTAAGAATATTAAAAAAATACCATAATATTCAAGTTTTATTATAATATTGTAGAAACAGAACAATGAAATCCAACTGTAAAATTATACATAATTTTCTTTCCATCATTGTTACAAATAGATTAGCATCTAAACTTACTTTTTAAAACAGATACTGTGAATATCTGAAGTCTGAGAAATCTTATGTTGCAATGGTATTCGATACTTATATTGCTATTTTGTATTCAAATTTTCTAATCCTATATGTTCATCCAATATTCGCCTATCTTGTTCATTTAAATTAATATTTGCAGATAGAAACAAATTCACCACTTGTGTATGTCGATTTTTCGCCGCCCTTTGTAGTGTGGTGTAGCCTTGATCGTCCCTGACGTACAAATTAGCCCCGCTGCTTATAAGGAAATCCACTATTTCGGCATGCCCATTACGTGCTGCTCTATGTAACGAGGTCCAACCGTTACTATCTTGTGCTTCCAGTTGTGCCCCTTTCAACAAAAGCAATTTTACTATATCTGTGTGACCATTCCACGCAGCCCTAAGCAGTGGTGTACAATAAGAGTTATCTCTAGGATCCAACTTTGCCCCTCTGTTTAATAGAATTTCTAAAGTATCTGTATGGCCTGTCAATGCGGCTCTATGTACTGCGGTGCTGTTATGATCATCCCTTGCTTCTAGTTCTGCCCCTTTTGAGAGAAGCAACTGCACAATTTCTGTGTGCCCCTTCCATGCAGCCACAAGTAATGCAGTGCATTTGCAATGGTCTTCCAACTCCATTTCTGCTCCCTCTGTTAACAGTAAATCTGCTATTTGCGTATGGCCATTCCATGCGGCCCTCTGTAGGGAGGTAAAACCGTGATCATCTTGTGCGTTCAAATCGGCGCCATTCAACAGAAGTAACTGTACTATCTCTATGTTGCCTTTCCATGTAGCGTCCAAGAGTGGCGTACAATTGCACTTATCTCTTGCTTCTAATTCCGCTCCATTGCGTTGTAGGAAATCTACTATTTTCGTGTGGCCCTTCCAAATCGCCCTGTGTAGCGAGGTGAAATCATGATCGTCCCGTACTTTTAAATCCGCCCCCTTCGACACAAGTAATTCTACCGTTTCTGCATGCCCTTCCCATGCAGATCGTAGTAGAGGAGTGCAATGACAATTATCTCTTGCTTCCAAGTTTGCCCCCTTACATAATAGTAATTTTACTATTTCCGTATGTCCTTTCCATGCCGCACTGTGCAACGGAGTACTATTATAATTATCTTTTGGGTCCAATTCAGCACCTATATTTAGCAGACAATCTAGTATTTCTGCATGGCCCATCATTGCGGCCTTGTGCAGAGAAGTACAACCATGATTATCTCGTGCTTCCAAATCTGACCCCTTGTAAAGAAGTAATTTTACGACTTCTGTATGCCCCTTCCATACAGCCCTAAGTAATGGAGTACAATTACCGTTATCTATTGAATCCAATTTAGCTCCGTTCTTTAAGAGAAAATCAACTGTTTCAATGCGCCCTATTAGTGCTGCCCTGTGTAGGGACGTAAATTCGTGATCATCTTTAGACTCTAGTTCTGCCCCTGCCGATATGAGTAATTGTAGTACTTCTGTGTGGCCGTTAGATGCAGCCCTATGCAGGGGAGTACTACCACAGTCATCCCTAGGCTCTAATTTTGCTCCTTTGCTCAACAGGAAGTCTACAATTTCTGTATTGCCGTTCATTGCAGCTTTGTGCATTGAGCTGCATCCATGATCGTCGTGTGTTTCCAATTCAGTTCCCTTGCTGAGGAGGCAATTAATTACATCTTTATATCCAAATAATGCAGCTCTATAAAGTCCAGTAGCTCCTGACTGATCTCTGGCTTCTAAATCTGCTCCATTTTCCAGTAGGCGAAGGATAACATCTGTATGTCCGTGTACAGCAGCCTTATGCAACGCAGTTCTGCCTTTGTTGCATTTCGTTTCCACTTCCGCCCCTTTGATCAGAAGCAAGTCGACAATGTCGGTGTGTGCATTAGATGCGGCTTCATGCAACGGAGTGCAACCGTAACAGTTTATAGCCTCGAGATCAGCACCTCGTGCCACCAGTAAATCGGATACAACTTTATTCCCAACACAAGCAGCCTTATGTAACACCGTAAATGCATCGTAATCCTTGGTTTCTAAATTCGCACCATTGTCCAAAAGAAATGCTATTGCTTCAGTACTTCCATTTACAACTGCCTTGTGGAGTGCTGTATAACCGTATATATCCTGTGCTTCTAAATTTACGCCTCGTTTTAGGAGCAATTGCATAGTCTCCGTACGTCCATAATGGGCAGCTTCGTGGAGCTCCTCCTGTAATTTACAGACGAATTTGTAAACATTTATTTTACTAATAATCTATAGATTAATAAAAACAGGTGTAATTTTTCTAGTAACAGGTAATCAAAATTCAGTTCAGTAATGAGTAGGTGCTTAGATGGTTTCTAATTTCAAGCTGAAAAAGTATTTAGGGAATGGTAATGTATATTTACCAACTATGTATTGTAAGCGTGTCTTAATTGCTCTGTAAATTATTACCTGATAATTATACACAAAAAATGATATATTTGGCGAGTTTTATAGATTATTTAGGGTTAAGACGCAGTTGCATGGCGGCCAGACGCGAGTACTGGTTAAACAGTATTCAAAGTTACGCATCGATCTGCGCGGTAACCACTTAGATGGGTGACCGAAACCTCCACCAACACGCTGCTACCCCCGATGTATCGGAGAGCACTAAAGCCGTTCATCACTCTGAGTTAGTGCGCCATGGTACTGACTGCCTTACACAAGGTTAAATGTGGTAACCAGGTTACGACAACCTTCGGGTCTCCTTACAAACACTTCCCATACGGAAATTATTTTATTTATATATTCAGTAGTATACTGATAACCAATCAAATAGGGTAAAGTCGGGTGAGATGGCCAACATTTTGATAATGTGGGTGGCTGTATATTTTTGGTAAATGTTAAGCTTCTTATATAAGCGTTTCCTCTTTCGAGCAATTTTTTTTCCAGGAGTTTTCTTTTCTTGTTTGTTTTTCTTTGTTTGCATGGCTTTCCTTGTGGCTCTATTTTTTACAATCGTAATATCTTCGGGAGATGTTAATAGAGTAGCAACGAACTTTGCTCGTTTTTTTGCAGAGACGACAAGTTTGAGTGTGGGGTTAATCTGGTCTAAAAGCTTTCCCGGGGTCAAATCTGGAACAGACGTACCTTCGACCGGAGTCGTGCATCGAGCTTCTGTAAATGCATGGCTACAAGATGGTATGGCATCCAACAGAATAGTATTTGCATTTTGATCGTGTGTTGGTTGAGCATTTGCTTCTCGTGTTGCGTCAGTGCCTCTTGCCTGGGAGTTCGTATGTTGAATGTTTGTTACTTGCGTACGTGTTCTCTGATCTTCTGTAGTTTGGGTGTTTATTATTTGATCGGAAATTGTGTAAGCATGATCGGATATGCAATCAGAATTCCAGGGAAATATTCCCGTGGCTTTGAAGCCTGACATTGCATTTCCAACGGTGGCTGACTTTCCGCAACTTTTCGTTAGGAGTTCATCAAACTGCAGTCGTCCTAGTTTTCTTCCGGGGTGAACCTGCATCCATTCTCTGCAAGCTTGATAATAGTAGGTTTTCAATGACTTAAAGAAAGCCCTATCAAGCGGTTGCAAATAATGGGTGGTATGCGGAGGTAAGCACAACAAAGTAACGCTATTTGCCTCAGCTGTTTCTAAAAGTTCAACACAAGAACAATGAGATGAATGCCCATCAAGGATTAACAATGTCGCCCCTTCGCCTTTACGTGGAAGGAAGTGGTTTGTGAACCAACTTAAAAAAATTGTTGGAGTTATGTAGGCTGATTTCTGAACCATCACAATATCTGAACCAAGTGGCATTGAATCAGTTCACTCGGTCTTTAAGTTATGCCTTTGAAGACACAGACTGGCGGTAGAAAAAAGCCTTCGGCACTACAGCAAACTATGCATGAAATGGTCTCACCCTTTTCCTCAAATGTCATAGTAACAACGTCTCTTGCTCCGTTTTCAGCTAATACATGCTCTGGGCGCTTATTCAATTGAAGACCGGTTTCATCAACATTATAGATGGAACCAGGTTTGTGGAAAAGCTCATTTTCTTCCAGTGTTTCTCGCAAAAGTTTAAAATAACTCCCCACATCAACACGATTCATGCCCTCACCTCGCCCGAGGGATACACCTTCAGCTTTTCGAATTGATAAATCGGGATGTCTCCTGAAAAAGGACCTAAACCAATCGGAACCAGCGATTCCTTTTCCTTTGTTAAATTTGTGATTAACATGTAGATTTTCAGCGAAATTATAGGCAAGCTTTCGAACATCTGGCACCGTCAGAGGGAAACCGTATTTTTTTGCCTTTTAAATGTGTCGCAACTAATTTACTTTCAGTGGCCTCCCCTAAGGTGCTGTCTGGTCCCAGTTTACCAGTTGTAGATACATTATTCTTTACCTTTCTTTCAAGCGTTTTTCTAGGAATACCATAATTTTTTGAGGAACTGTTTACTGAAGAACCGTCTCTGACAGCTTCAATTGCTCGCCTCAGACTTTCTTCAGTATAATCACCACGATTTGAGTTTTTTCTTTTATACTCCGTTGACATTTTTCTGCAATAAATTAAAAACGGAGTCAAAATACGAACAAACAGACGTAAACAATAAGTGGCCATCTACCCCAAATACTAGGGAGCGATGGCCCACATGTCAAACAAAAGTCAGTGTCGATTTGTAACGGTTATGAGAGGTTAGGATGCTTTAATAACCATTGTACAACGGGTGAAAAATTTTTCAACAGACAATAATGTTTTTGTTATCTGAGCGCATGAAAATCGGTCAGACCCGGCTCAAAACACAGTGGTTGTGTTTAACAGTCAACGCTCAGCGCCATGTAGGACACGCAGCGCCATCCATGCACATTTTAATTAAATTGTGGCTCTTGGCCATCTTTCCTGCTTGACCATCTCACCCGACTTTACTCAATAGATCGTATATATTTTGCGCAAGTTTTCAATTACTTTTAAAAATCCCAAATTAATGGTACTTGGCAGACTAACAAAATTATTTACAACTGGTATTAAAAGTCATTAATTAGACTGAAACAGAATGTACATATTCAGAAGACCCTCTCTTTGCTTTAGGGTCACATTTACCAATTCACGAGAAAGCTCAAATTTTTGAACACGTCAAGATATCCGTTTACTTATCCTATTCATTACCTGTATCTCCTGCTTTGGACTTGTGTATAAGAATATCATCCATCTAGAAATGGTTAACTGTTGGTGTAATGTTACAAGTTCTGTTCATAACCATTCGTCAAAATTCATTAGAAACCAGTGGCGACTTGTACTAAAGGGCACAAGGGCACGTGCCCACCCAACCACCATGATAAACACAGAAAGAAATTCGCATGCGCATTATTTTAATTTCATTATTTTAACGATGGTATCAAATTTTCCTTCCGCACCAAAGGCGCGGCTAACACGCTCAAAACTATTTTCCGGGGAACGCTCTGATTTGTTCCCCATGTAGAGGTGATTCGGTTGCCTATCGGTTATCTTCGGTATAAGCGATATACCAGGCGAATGGGGCACCGAGCAGATTGTTCCCGATTGGCAGTCAACGTTTGAATTTCGACTTAGGAGCGCTGTTTTCGCGCAATCGCGCGTTTGAATTCAAAGACGAAAGTGACGTTTTTCAATGATGGAAGTTAATTGTGTGCAAGAAGATCGACTGAACGCATTGGCGGTCCTATCAATAGAAAAGAAGTTCGTCCAGTCTATCCCAGATTTTAACAACAAAGTCATAGACGTCTTTTCCAGCATGAAAAATAGGAGAATGGATTTTATGTACAAAAAGTAGGTAAGTTTTTTCTTGTGCCCACCCTCTTTCTTAACTCACGAGCCGCCACTGTTAGAAACATATAAAAAAACTTTATTACCCTACGCATAGCTTTCATATTTGTATATTGCATTCCCTGGAATGATATAAACTAAAAGCTGTTTTGAACTTTCAAATACTTTCTTTTTTTCAAAAAGTTTGGGATTGCTGTCAGACAATATTTCACATTACCTAAGTTTGAACTTCGGGAAGTCTAAAATCGATATGCAAAACAAAAATAACGAGTTTTGTACAAAAAAATTAACTAAAACGGCACCATCTATGGGTTGTGTACCTTCGAAGCCGCCTTCGTAACTCAGCACTCCCCGATAAGGTCAATTATCCAGCTTCAAATATGTAGGCAGTGCACTCATAAAGTAAAGATACAGAGTCAAGCCCTACTTCTATACAAATCAGCAAAGCATGGAACACAAGCAACAATGCATTGTGTGGTGGGGTATTTCCTCCAGTGGAGTCCACGTAGTAGCTAACCCTTAGCTTTGCGACAGTGTAGGGGGAATGCCCTGGCAGGACCGTCTTTAGTAGATATTGTCTTATCTGCCTATCCTGTAGTAGATACCAAGCAACCGAATGTTACTAGCGAGCAATAGGTGTACCTATATCATTTTGTATATCAAACGACCTTCGCCAGCAGCCGTATGTGCACAAACGCTAAAGAGTGAGAAATAGGCTCTGTATAGATCACCGGCAAAGTGCAATGCAAAGATCACGCTCTGGTAACCAGGTTAACCCTCAAGCAGTAAGCAGCTTAAAACGGAACCTGGGCAGGGACGCTGGCTCCTGTAACAAGCCTCAATTATTGGCGACTTCACAGACCCCCAATACACAATAACACAGTACACATTGTTAATTGTGATACAGCATCAAAACCATTATCTACAGCTACTATAGCACATACCATGAGCTCATCTACAACAACTCACAGGTAGCAAATACATAATTTTTTAAAATATTTTCTTACAATCTGTATAATTAAACAATAAGTAATTGGTATGACTGTTTAAAACAATGACGTGAGGATGTTTCCAGTGAATCACCTTCTTTGCTTACACTTAACATAACTACATGCTTATATGGCGGGACTAACAGTGCTTGAAAACACAACACTAGTTACATCTGTTTATTAAGTTTGAGGGCTTGAAACGCTTTAACCTCCGTCTGAAACATGTATTCACTAAAATAGTTGTGTGGCTAGTATATTAGGATGGTTTATTAAATTGGCACGACATTTTACACTCACACTTTTGATTTCTTCATGGATGCTAGGAATTTGAATGTCTCTATGTATGACATAGTTTGGCACATAATGTCTATAATTCTTAACACCTTGTTCTAGAATCTTTGTAGAATTTCGAGGTTAGAGTTCGCCGCGGATTCCCAGACGTGACGCCCGTAAGTCCAGAGCGGCTTGAGTATGGATTTAAAAATTAGGATTTCGTTATCCATCGAGAGTTGGGATTTCCTTACTACCAACCAGGACAACTTGTTAAGCTTCACCCTAGTTGCTTCCTCTTGGTGAAGATGTGCGTTTTCCATGTTAGCCTTTTGTCAAGTTGTATATCGAGAAAATACATAAATAGAAACTATTTCATGGCATTTAACAATTATTCGACACACTTCAACTTATCCCGAACACGTGAACTTTAATTCTGTCTAAGAACCCTGACTTACTGACTGCCCTAATTTGTCGCCAATCTAACCCAACAGCACCCCTCTGCAACGAGTCCCGGTTCTTGATAGCTTTAGCAATAACACGCACAATATTTCTAGTAATAGACAAGGCAGTTGGTATTTTAATCACAACGGTTAATAAACCAATTATAGTGATAAATACAAATGCAAACAAAATTTTAGAAAATCAATTAAAAATAAAGTTAAGCGGCCGTTGTAAGTTTGTTAATTGAACAATTCAGTACCTGCCTTTAAAATTTTAAAAATTGAATTGTTGTATAAGAGATTACATATGATATAAACGAATATAATACATGGTATTATCGATTAGAAGTTGTAAATTGAACCACCAGTATTATTTTATTCAGGCTGGTTATGTTCACAATTTGACACTTTATTCAAGAATGTAAACTATGTTGTGTATATGTGAAACAGTACTACCTACGACCTAAAATTACACACTAGTCTAAAAATACTGATCATTTCAGATTCAGTTATTACATTTTGGGGAATTAATATCTTGCTTACAATACGCAGGTCATTATATCTATAAAAACCGCATAATATTTGTCTACAAGCAAATAGTTTTTGTATGCGAAACAATTGTATATAAGAAATATTTTTGATTAGAGAAAAAAATATTTTTATTCAAAAACCAGTAATTATGCATAAAACAAAAGTTTTACCAAGCGAAAGCATATCTTTGTACGCAAAGACCTTTATTTTTCTGAGATTTGCCTGCGAGAAATATATTGAATTTTGATTCAAATAGCTCCTCGCTTTCGACTGTCGTTAACTATTAATATGGTAGATGCTACTAAAGACTTTTGGATGTTGGGAAATTAGAACTTAGTGAAGAAGGTAATGAACTGAATTGTTAGTTTTATTTACGATTAAAACGAGATAAAATTCCTACCTCAAGGGAATTCATGTTGAATGCTGGCGGTAATAATCCTTGTTTTTCAAGGCTCAAGTTTGCTGATGGCTTGGAAATCTGAAAAAAAATACAATAGGAATATTGAACTAATCAGTACTAAAAAAAAGAAATAATGTTTGGTGGCAGAACCTTTTTTTATGTTTCATTCATCCCTGCCCCCCGAAACCGTTTTTGCATTACTTCAGGGGGTGCGGACGTCCCTTACACACTAACCATTCCTGCAACATGGACCCTAAACTTAACTAAGTGGAATACGGTCGCCTCAGCTGAGGTTCGAACGCCCAGCCGATCGGACCATATTTCACTGTGACCTCGAGTAACACCGCGTTTCCGCACTGCTCCACCGAGGCCCCTTGGTGGCAGTACCTACAGTTCCAGTTTGGTATCAAACAAAATGAGTTAGTTTCCCTAATTAGTATTTTAGAAAAGAAGGATTCGACTGTGGAGTTTCAATTTGTGAATGAAACCTTTGCAAAATTTTAAATTGGTTTTGATAAAAAATGCTACCAAAAATGTCGTAACTTCTATTCTTATAAAGAACCGATAAAGTTTCTCAAGACAGTAAAATCAATTTTTATATAGCCCACAAAATATATTAATTATTTCTTGTTTCTGAAATTGTACATCTTTTCGTTTATAGAAAGGCGAAAAAAACATTTTCTTGGTAATATTAAAAATATTTTGTAAACTGAAAAAAAAACATAGAGGGTGTACCACCACGTGAGGCCTGTACTTCGTGTACGTAATCTTTAGACCAAATATAGTTAAAAATTCTAATAGTTATGCCCTAAAGTAAACCGTTTTCAAAATACAGCGTGTTGAATTATTATTTATTAAATAATTACAGTTTCAGAAAAGTTAATATTCATTTTTATTTTAGTTTAAATTCACTATAAAGATTGTTCAAAATGGCCAATGTTCCTCTCGAGACACGTTCTGGCTCTTAAAAGAGATCGGGTTGCTCTAGGTAACATATCATTGTTATTCCGAATTAATTCTGCTGTCCCACTATAATAATCTTGGGGGCCAAGGCTGCTGTTCTCCTCTACCAATCTTTCAAACAGTTGATTCAAAAATTGTTATACGTATCGCATAGTGCGCTGGGGCACCATCGTACTGGTACCACATACCATGTCTAATCGCCAGAGGGACATCATCTAACAATTCTTCCAAATGATCCTCTAGAAAATTTATATATCTGTCGGCGGTTAAATGGTCCTCAGAAACGAATGTACCAATGAGCATGTTATCACTGAAATCCAATGTTGATAATTTGATACTGTGCTTTCGTGTGGATTCTCGAAATCCCAAGAATGGCTATTCTTTCTGTTCATTAATCCATTCCTTGTAAATGTTTCCTCAACCGTGAATAAAATTCTATTACGTAGGTTTCGTTTTTGAATGATCCAGCGGCAAAATTACATACGACCAGCGAAATCTGTAGATAAGAGGGCTTGAACAGGCTGGATATGAAATGGATGACGTTATAATGTACTCCAAACTCGCATTCGTGGTACAGTAACTTGGTGCAGATAAACGACGAACAGAGGTATTGGGATTATTATGAATTTCTCGCAGTATGTTGTCCTCATTTTCTAGTAATTGCTGTATTGGACGCTCAGTCGACGGTTTCGGGAAAGTTCCGTGCTCACGTATGTGGTTGTGCACTCGTGGAAAACTCGTCGGCTTGGTAGTAGCCGATTTGGAAATCTCAATCCATATTCTCGAACAACTGCTACTGAGTTTCCATTACAAAAACCGTACATGCAATGGATATCGGCGTACTCTCGCGTTGTAATAGTAAACATTATCAACACTGTTAACAAGCGCAAGCAGAGAAATCTTTAAGGTGCTTTACTGTTTGACATACAAGTAAATAATATCATTTTCATAGCACCGTGGACAATTTGCATCAAATACCGCTTAATATCATTTTTCGCTTCAGTATTTAATTAAAACAGGCCACAACTTCTCTAATAGTCGATTAAGAGGTTCGAAGTTACATTCAAGGAATGCGGACGTTAAGTCGCTTCAGAGCCAATAAGAAAAATTTAAATAATTTAAATTTCATTGCAATTAACACAATCGTGATGAATAACTATAACCATGTTGTGAACAGACAGTGCAAGTCTTTGAATAAAATCAGACAAATCCCACAAAATATATTTAATGTTGTTAAAGGTATAAAATGGTGTGAACGTTTAGGAACCAACTTGGGTTCATCTTCAGACTAGTAAGATAAAATATCAAAATTACAAAAATTTAAAGGATTGTAAGAAAACTTATTTAAGCAAAAACACCACGAATAAACTAAATATGACACTTCATAATTAAGGAACTAAACATTTCACGGCAACGCCAAAATTAAATATTATTAAACTGTAAATCAAATCATGATTTTACAAACCTTTAAATTTTTGTAATTGTGATATTTTATCTCACTAGTCTGAAGATGAACCCAAGTGGGTTCGAAAACGTTAACACCATTTAACAACATTAAATCTATTTTGAGGGATTTGACTGTGGTTTTATTCAACGACTTATCTACCTTATCCCATTATGAGGCTTATGTTCTCATGTTCTCATTGCTGGCGCTAATGAACATGATGTCGATGCACCGTAAAACATCTAAATAAAAAAAAAGTCGAATAAGAGAAAATGACCATTCTTTAGTTTCGCGTTCTTTTTACTTCTCCTACGTAGGTGAACTAGTTACCTCACGTCATGGGACACTCTGTATATGCATACAGAATATTAACAAAACGTATCACGTTCACTCAAGGGTGACACTCGTTCGCACATGGGCTCAAGGTGTGATGGAAATGTTAGTTAACACACGACTCGATTCGTAAAATATCCCAATTTAAATACTGCAACACTTAATTGCAACAATTAATGTTGACATGAGTATCTTGATCACTTATTATCAAGCTTTGATCAGGACTTAACGTTAAGTTTTCATTGTTCTCTACCAAATTCGATATATCAATATTTCTGAGACACGAGAGGGGTTTCCTCGGACTGGAATATAACAATATTAATTCACAGTTAGTGTCATTATAATCAGATATCCTACTTGAATCTGAACTTGGGATATATTATACATCGTGGTTACGAATTGAACAGTCAATCACAACTGCACCGATTTCAGAATTTGTGAAACTATTCATCTATATTAATATTCAACCACATCCTTAAAGTTTCAGTTAATAATGTAGCTAACATTGCTTTAAAACTACATTAAAACGAAAATTTTACTTTTATTACACGAGGATAAACATTATTTTTAGCCAGTATTGGTCTAGACTAAACAATTACATCAACAGAAATGTCTCTTGTAACCTATCAGTCTATTGGCTAATATTTCCATTACACCTTTAACCCATGCGTGACGGCAAGCGTCATCTATCGCTTAAGCACAATTAGTTTGTGTTTTCGATGTAAAAAAGTAATGTTTTAGATTAAAAATAAGTGGAACCATTGCCGAATACTCCGACAACTAAACATGAAAATATGGAAATCAATTGGTTAACAAAATTATTCAGAACCATATAAAACAAATTTTAAAATATTTTGCACAGGGTGCTCATTCAGAAAGCTCTGGCAGACCAAACTCATACGTTTCTTTTTGCATATTTTTGAATTCCTTATCGATAGAGTATTAAGCCTACATGGGAATCCAGATATTTCCGTTTGATTTAATTGTTTAGTCTAGACCACTACTGACTAAAAATAATGTTTTTCGTATCCTTAATGGAAAAGAGCATACTATATTGTGAGAAAATCGTAAAGAAATGTGTTAGTTTTCTTGTTAGCAACAAAATCGTAAAGAAATGTGTTAGTTTTCTTGTTAGCAACACTTTTCTTCTTAGCAACACTCTTTTTTTATTTACTCGTCGTTATAATGTTTTCTTGCCATGTTAGCAACACTTTTAGTATATGTAATCAAGGAAGCAACACAGTATCTTGCTTGATTACATTTTATGACAAATTTTAAAATATGTTATGTCAAATCTTAAATTTTTATTTATCCTTTTCCATTAAGTATACGAAAAAAAAGGATGTTTTACACGTTTGAAAAGTGTTTCTTCCATGCTCGTGCAAATTTAATTGACTCGCTTCGCTGCGCTCGCTCGTTAATTAAACATTTGCACTTGCTGGAAAACTGACACTTTTCTAAACTGGTAAAACAATCTACTATTTTCCTCGTGTTATAAAAGTTGAATTTTCGTTTTAATGTAATTCTAAAGCTGGCTACATTATTAATTGAAACTTTAAGGATTATTGTGGTTGAATATTAATATAGACGAATAGTTTCACAAATTCTAAAATCAGTACAGTTGTGATCGAGTGTTCAATTCGTAATTAATATTGGTCATAAATTCCAAATAGACCTATTTACTACTTATGATAGAAATATAATGCATTCATATGATCGAAACCAACAAAGTACAAAGTAGCATGATATTCAAACTTCTAATATTTATTTGCCTATGATAACACCATGTTAAATAAGATATGAATGGAATAATTTTATAAAATATACCATACGTAAATAAATACATGCGTTAGGGGCATGAAAGTTAATTGGGATCCATTGCAGTTTGCAGAATTATAAACTTGGCGAAGTTCATACAGGGTGACAAAATAAGAACTTGCCAAGAGGCTAAAACGTGAATTTATTGAATTGCGTCTTTATCAGTCATGAAAATTTTCCACTCCAATACTGAGATTTTTTAAAAATTTGCCTCTGTAAAGAGCGACGGTTATTTGGCCTTGAACTTTTAAAGCCCTGCACGAGGTCGAACAACCTAAACAATATTACTTCGACATTTTGATGTGTCATACATTTTTGTAAGTTCATTCTAGCGGTCATGGTAATTCAAGGTCCCGATTTGAATCCTCTCTAGCGCGAAGGAGAAATTACCTTGGTCCTGGTATTTTTAACAAGGTCTCATTCGATCTCTGTGCCATCCTCCTGAGGGGGTGTAAATGAAAATAAAGCTACTGAAGTATTTAGCCCTTTGGCACTATTACAAACCCCCCAATTTTTAATAGGAAATCTGTAGCCAAACGAAAGCAAAATATTTTTGCGTAACTCAATACAGGAAAATAACATTTTGTGAACATCCGTTACCGAAGCTGTATACAGAATTCGAACGTACCTGTTATTGTTCAAGTTGTTTGTGTTAGCGTCGCGATAACTGATAACACCGATCACTTCTTGCCGCAAGCACACAAGATTTGGATTGAAATCATTAAACTAATTTTGGTAGACTTATTATTTAACTATTAGGTAACAAGTTAACAACAACATTCTACACCAAGACGTATGCTGCGATTCAACCATCGAACAGCTGAATATGCAGCGACGAGTTTAGATTAAACCGGGGGATCCCCATAGCATTCCACACGACTCCTCTGGAGCGTTAATATTTTGTTCCGATAAGATTAAAAGAGATGCATTCAATCAGTTCTTGTGCATGACTCATGGCTGTGTATGTAAATATTATCTGCACGTCTGCAAATTGTAATTGTATTTTCAAACTGTATAGAGCAAATATCAGTTACGCAAAACATTCCTTTATTTAAGTATTTCAGCGTTCCATAAAACAGAATTAGAGAATTAGCAAATTATAAAAAAATCAAGATAATAGTTTTATTATTTATTATAGATGGTGTTAATGAATATGTATTACAAATTTATCGGGTGTGTAGGGGATTCAAAATAGATAAACTTTTAATAAGAAACTCATATCCGGAAGCTAAGACCTAAGACTCGACTTAGGAGTAGTCCGCATAATAATTTTATTTATTTGTCAAACACTACAGGAATTGCTGCAAATGACGACCACCAACTACTATGCAAGCACTCGATCTCTAAAGCATATTGTTATGTAAAAATAACAAGATTAACAAAATTTATAATGAACATTTGCACTAAATAAAAGATCGAAGAATATTAACTAGTTTATTAACAGACTTTGATAATTTAAACTACACAGGCGTTGCGTACTCGGCCAGGTCTAGTGTACAAAAGTTAAAATTTGAACAGTTTTTGGGCTCTATTATATACTTTGGTACTTTATGAGTACATTATATATTGCAGCAATTATGAATAATAATATGTAATATGACACATTGTTAGGCAAGGATTAAAAATGGAAAGCACATAAAATACAATAAGAAAAAGTAGTATTTAATTAAGTTCATGTAATAAAAAAAATCAGCGTAAATTGTAATGGAGCCATGTCTGGTATAAAAATTATCTGCTGGTTTACACAAACGGAGGAACCATCGAATTGACAGAACTACAGGGTTGCAGTAACACATACATTCGCATAAGTATGATCCAATTATAAATAGCACTAAAACTGGAAGAAAACTATACCAAGGGTAATAGCGTTGAAGATGAGGTGTTAAAATAAGATTGTCGAGCTTGTCGTCAACACGTTGAAGGTTGATTCTGGATATTCCAATTTCTTTAATGTGTAGTGGAATTGGATCGAGAGTTTCCAGGTGGATTTCTTCTGGTTGTTTGCTCCATCTTTCGCATTGAGAATTGAAAGCTGTTTCAGGTATGTTGATGGTAATATTGGTCTGGTAGAAGCTTGGAGCTTGAAGTCGAAGTGAATTTACGTAAGCTATGCAACTAGGAGCAAGTTGTAAGTATATAGTGTTCTGAAAGGTTTCCTTGTGTGTTATTTCATTGTCACAAGAAATGTCGATGTTCTCTTTATAAGTTGAACTGAGAATCCAGGTATTCGTAGCTATTGAATTCCATAGGAATATAGGACCATGCTGTAGTATTTTCCTGCGATCATTTGGTAGTCGTTTCAAGGTTTGTCTGAACAATAAGATTTCACATGATTCAGCTGAAGTTTGTTGATAATGTTGTGGACTTAAACAGATGCGATGAGTAGTAGTAATTAATGTACAAGTAGATTTATCATGCCAAACAACATATCGTCTTTTATCTGGAGATATGAGGAGGTAACTATAGGTAGGTTGGATAATTTGGTAGGTATTTGTAAAGTTTTCCAGATGATGAGGAATGGGTAATGAAAATACTTGCAAAAACTTCTACATTGTGGTATCTACTAATGGTATATGAATAATAACAACTAGGTAAGAGTCTTTGTAGAAAACATCTAAAGTAGAGATGTCGAGTATAAGATATCCATTTTCTTTTGTAAGGGATAACGGATATGTTCTATCGACGGGTAATGCATTTTGAATCGTAATTCATTGGGTTATAACATCGGTTGGACTTAAAATAGTTGGGGAAAGAACCTTCTGTTTTGAGAACAGGATTGCATTTAGTATTGATTCTAATTGGTTATCTAGAGTTTCCATAATAAAAAATAAATTGGTAATTACGTCAAGAATGAAACTGAAACGTTGATGGTGTTCAATTAAATTGTTAATGAGATGTGAAATTTTATTAATGCTTTCTACATTGTTATTCATCTTTCGTGTGAAATTGTTATGTACATTTAAATTGTGCCAATCTGTCTGGAATAGAGTCGTACTATAATTGCCGCTTCATAGGAATTAAAAATTCTATTTTAATTGCCATCTTCTTATGTCGATTACAGTTTTCGTCAGTTTTCTTTAAAGTTATGGGTTTGAGTTTGAGTTATGGACGCCAATTCCGCACAGCCTTGAAGTTTCCCTTTGTAAGCCGAATTTGCCGATTAATGTTTTGTCCGCACCTGACCCTGAACGCTTTCTGCGAATTTACGTTTCAGATCTTTCCAGAACTATTTCATCATATTTCTCAGTGTGGTGTAATATTTTTCACCAACGCATGTTCGCGTAGCGTTTAGCTCTTGAGTCGACTTTACACCTTCCCCGACTCCGGTCTAACCAAATTTCATCTACAGGGGCCGTTAAGAAATTAAGTATTGCAGTAGGCGCTAGACTCTTGAAACGGAACGACGTCCTTTTTTTTTCTGATAACGGGTACATTCGCGGCTTCTCTGCTAAATTAAGTTTAACCGTATCATAGTTTTGCCTGAGGCAAAAAGAGAATCTCGACGAAGTCGGATCTGAATAAATATTAGCAGTGTTAGCCTGGATTCAGAGCAATTAAGTGTTATTGTTCTTTCGATTCATTCGGATACAAGCGAATTGAACCCGTGAAAGTTGTGCTTCGTTGTTCCACTCGTTTGAACCCGTGAAAGTGGAAGTAAACTAATTCCCAGGGGCGTACCTACGGATGTTTCGTCTTGCAGTTTTCTGAAGAAGTCGTCTACCTTTTGGCCGGATCTGAGATTACCCCCAGAATTGTGCCAGCCTTCACCAGAATTCAAGGTAAAGGACCTAGTTTTTTTTGTGTGGCGAAAAAAAAAGACAAAACCTTTTTCGCGCTAACTTTTCTAATTCTAATTCTAAGTGACTGAACCCTTTCTTTTATGTAATAAGAAGCGACCTTCAGTCGCCGATTACTAATTGTAAAAAGTAATTTTGTTATACTGTGTGATTCTTGTAAACTCCGACGCCAATGGCCACGTAGTTGTTTGAAGAATGTAAATAACCTCCACCAGCGACGTCGACTTCTCCCCTTGAACGTTCAAATTAAAAGTTTGTACTATGAAACTATAAAATCACCATTTGCTGTCATTCTTTTGTACTTTTGTCATTTCCAATAATGTAATTAAATGTGTTTTAAAATTTACCGCCTCTTTTTATTATTGTGTATTTTGTATTTATGTGTGCATGAATTTTGCAAGCTTTCTAAACAGGAGGGAGGCACAATAAAGGTGAGTTCGATTCCCGTAAGCTGTCGGCTTCTCGGCCTTCCACGGGAACCTACAGTCAGCTGTGATTTGGAAGGTGGCGCCCGCTAATTTTGACCTACTCTGTACACAACCAGGAAGAGTTCCTCCCGTAAGCGATTTCCGCGAATCTCCCCTACTCCTCTGAGATAAGCTGCAGGCCTTTTTCCACCTATTCGGTTGCGGGTCGACGAACAAGCTCGTTTGGCACGTAACAAGATTTTGGCGCCGTAACGTGGGGCCCTTTTTGCGTCCTTTTCGCCATTTTTTCTCGCTTATTGGAAGGATTTTCGTGTAAATCTTTCTCCTTGAAAAGTTGTGTACGTTTCCCGATTGTTTTCGCGAATTTTCTCTCTTAACTTTATGTAAAATTTTCCGCATTTGAATTTTTTATGATTTTCGATATTGTTTTAAAATTTTTCTTGTTTTTTCTCGAATTTTCCTTGTAATTTCCAGCGTTTTAGTAAACTTGTGTTGAAACATGCTTGTTTTGTTGAATTTTCTTGTAGATTTCTTTAAAATAACCACCCAACTTTGTGAATTTTTCAAATTTTGTTAGAAGTTTTTTTAAATTTCCAGGTGTTTTTTTTTAATTTGCGCGAATTTTTGTAGATTTTTTGAATCTTTTTTGTCTTCAGTGAGTTTGTTGTTAATTACGTAATAATCTTTTGTTTAGGATCCAGTGTCGCACACTTTTTGAATTTTGTAGAATCTTTTTCTGAAATTTTAGTTCCTTGTTACGAAATTTCGCGAAACTTTGTCGTATTTTCATGTCGCCTTCGTTTATTTTCGGTTTTTCTCGTTTCGTTTTCGTTTATTTTTCGTTTCACTGTCGTTTAATTTCCACTTTTGAAATTTTTGATTGGTTTGAGATTTATTTTGTCGTTTTTTCGTCTTTGTGTTTGTCAACAAGGCACTGCGCTCTGAAGTTTGTTTCTGATCACCAACAGCCATCCCCATGTCTTTTCTTCGTCCTTGTTCCGCCCACTTACTTTCTTTGGTTTCGGTTGGGTCGTTCCCCATTCCCATACCGATCTGCTGTGAGGGGGTGGGGCGTCGTTCCACAGCAGGGGGTTTGTTTTTTTTCGATATCTTTGGGTTGGATTTGTTTTTTTGTGGATTTTACTCAGTTTCAGGTTTTTTTATTATTGTGTATTTTGTATTTGTGTGTGCATGAATTTTGCAAGCTTTCTAAGCAGGAGGGAGGCACAATAAAGTTCGATTCCCGTAAGCTGTCGGATTCTCGGCCTTCCACGAGAACCTACAGTCAGCTGTGATTTGGAAGGTGGCGCCCGCTAATTTAGACCTACTCTGTACACAACCAGGAAGATTTCCTCCGGGAAGCGATTTCCTTGAACCACCCCTACTCCTCTGAGTTAAGCTGTAGGCCTTTTTCCACCTATCCGGTTGCGGGTCGACGAAAAAGCTCGTTAGGCCCGTAACAAAATTTTGAATAGCCGTTAAAGGTTGTTCAAAATTTGAAACTACATTTTGTACAATGTGGTTTTGATTTTGTAATAAACGTTCAAAATTAGTTTGGCTCGTCGAAATCGTTTCTATTGCTTGTATGTTGTACTGAGCATCTGCTGCATCAGATGTACCCGCTATCCATTTCAAGGCTGTGCCAAGAAAATCTAATGAGCGTTTTTGTCTTGCAGTAGTGGTTTCTGAGTTATGATTAAGAAGTTCAGAAAGATGGGTATATTGTTCTAAAAGTAAAGGGAGTTTAAATTGGTAATTATTTTTTGCATGA